>BRZM01000029.1:5279040-5394669 GCA_033238685.1 Lates japonicus | reverse complement strand
ATATTATTCAAACATTTGTTACAGTCTATGTACTGACAAAGGCCATCTTCATCAACAGCCAAATGGTCGCCTGGGCCTGACTGTTCAGTTCGCACAAGACCATACTGAAATACAACATTTTGCTCACAGTCCTTGCTCTCTCTGTCCACCATACACTTCTTCTGCCCATCCATCCAGCCATCCACCACATCATTTGGTACTGTTACCACTTCATAGATACCCATGGCCAGACAGTGTCTCTCTGCCACCATCATCTTCTACTTTTGTTGACCAGCATGCCACGCCTTGGACCTGGTACGACAGATTGTTCCGACTTCACAAACACACCAAAATGAGAGAGAGAATGTAGGGAATTAAAAAGAAGGGATGAAAGTTTAAGAGTTCAGTCTACCCAGAACCTTTACAGTGACTCTAAAAATGCTGATGTGTGCTGGCTTCCACTTCACTGAACTATGATTCTTTTACAGCTACAGTATGACCCATCGCCGCTGTTTAAAGCATTGTATTTAAGAAGGCAGGACAGCTGGACCTTCTCACCCCCAAAACAAATTCTGTGTGGGATAGCAAGATGTCGCTGAATATTTTAAATGCCTCTAAGGTATCTTCTCCAAAACATTGTGTAACGCGGGCAGAATATTTGCGTTTCACTAGATAATACTGGCTTATCACACAACAGTTAAACCCAGAACAGCCCTGATTTTTTTCTCTCTCTCTCTCTTTCTTTCTTTCTCGCCACATAACTTTTAGATGTCTGTGTTAAGAACTTCAGAGTGCCTGGCTAACATGTGGTGCTTGAAGCTTGGCAAAAACTGACGATCAAGAATAGTGTTCGTTTTAGAGTGCTGTTTCCTGACATCTTGATCACAGTCTGAAAGTGAGAGTGAGAATGAGACACTCTCTAACCTATCGCAGAGTTTAGGTAGAGTGTGCTGCACAAATCAGTGTGATCCACAGTGAGCCAGAGAATAATAGACAATGACAAGGAAATCACTTTGCAGTAAATTTTACTCACATGACAGGCACTCTATGCTGTTCAACTTCTTTAGATAAACCTGGAAACATTTTATTACATTCATCGTACAGAATGTCCAGCATTTCCTTGTTAAAATTCTTTAGATTTTTTAAATCTTAAAACTACATTCAAAAAAGTATCAAAAAAGCAAATAGAAAATAGACCTGCTGAAATTATGCAATACAAAAATACAAGTATCTCCTCAGAACACAGTTGACTATTTGAACAGGACTGGGCGGCTTTACCCCAGTAAATATGTAAACAGAACAGATAGAGCATCATGAAGGTTTCTCCAAAACTAACTTATTCCATTTTGACCAGTTTTGGGTAAATTAACATTTTTATCTCTAAAAATGTAAACAGTAACAAACATTGCACCATTTGGCAGTATTATTGTCACTCTTCCAGTAAGGCTCTTTCATCAAGTGTTGACTCTTTTGACAACAACAATACTGGTGCATTGTCATGACAGTGAATTGGTTTTGCCATAAGTGCCACATCACGCCAGAGAGTGGCAGAGTCAAATTTATTTGGGCGTCCTCCGAAATAAGCGTTGTTTGAAGCTACAGACACTGACGTCGAGACTATTTGGGCTCATGGTCGCTAACCACACAGTTAGCACAGTTATTTCAAGGCAAATGTACTTTTACCATCTACTCCTGTGTCATTACTGGCAAGAGTAGATGGAGATCGCGCAGCATCTCATTTGTGGAGCAGTTTACACTTTGCCAGAGCAGAGTTATAACGTTATAAATTTGGATGGTCAAACGGGTGAATCTGCAAACTTCACATTTGTTTTCAGCGCTGGACAAAGGACAGTTAGGCAGATTTCCTTGGTTGTTTACTGAGACTGAAATTTGAAAATATTTTTAGTTTATATGTTACCATTAACTATAATCACTGGTGTTGCTGTATGTGCTTGGTTAGTTTTTACACAACAGTGGACTGAGTGAGTTTAGGAGAAACTGTCTTCAAATAGGATCCGACAAAGCCAACAAAAAGGTAATGCAGATGGACCACTGAGCGTTTAGCAGTGCGCGGGTATTGAAAAATGGAATATCAATATGCAAAAATGGAAAAATACAATTCATAATTCAATTCAAAATTTTGGCAAACTGACTTGAACATTCGTGCTTAAAAATAGACAGTCTGTCATAACCTATCATACCCTCTTCAAATACTCTCCTCCTCTCTGCTCGCCTCCTCCTAACACTTCCTGTGAGTGACGGTACCATACATCACTCCACTGTCTACTCCTTTCCTTCCTATGCTTTCCCACTGCCACTACCCTATCAGTATTATAAACCCAATTTGTTCAACACATGTGCAAGTATTAGTGTTAAGGTAATGGAGTCAAGTAGTAGCCGCAGTTTCGCACATGCATAAAACAAATTGTGTTTCTGGTACGTATCAGACAATGACATCTACGTCTCACCCTTCTGTGCTAACCACAGATCACCCCTACATCTTCCCCATGTGAGCAGTTGTGTTTCCCAACTCTGGATCTCTTGCAGTCCAGCAATGATGTCTCCCCGCCCTCACATTCCACGTCATCCAATAGGATCCTGACGCTGCTGTCCGCCTCACCCAGCGTAGCCCTCTTCATCACCGCCAGCGCCGTCGTGAAGCCGAGCTGTCGACACACCACAGTGCCTGCCTTGTTGGTGAAAAGATCATCGCACACTGTCCCCCACTCTCCTCGGATAAAGATCTCCACTCTGCCTCGATCTGATAAACCATCAGCGCTCACCAGTCTCACTGAACCGGCCCTCAGCCTTCTCCCTCCTCTTCCTCTTTTGTTACCGTGGCCTCTGCCTCTTCCTCTGGGTCTCTTGAATACTTGGTTGCCCTCCCCAGCACTTTCCAGCTTCTCTCCAAGCCACAGCTTCTGGTCCTGCCCTTTAGGCGGCATGGTGTTGATGGGTGGTCTCTGGGGCTTGTAGGATGGTACGGCGGGTTTCTGGCTCCAATATGGTGCATGAGGTGTGGTCAAGGCTTCAGGATGCTCAGGGTAACTTGTAGAGGTCAGAGCCATCAGGGATCGTTTCAGAGATGTTGTGGATGGAGAAGGAGGACGCTGCGGTGAAGTTAATGGTTGGGAGGTGGTACTAGGGGGATACTGAAGGGGTCTCCCGTGTCTCCTTGTTGGACGTGTGGTGATGATTGGGGTTTGAGCAATCCTAGAGGAGACTGCAGTCATGACGGTTGTGCGATAACCTGAGGGAGAGACAGAATCACCCTCTTTATTTGAATATATGTAGATTTACAATGTGTTAAAGATTTTTAAGTAATACACACGTATATGGTAAATATGAAGCTACATCCAGCAGCTGGTTAGCTAACTAAGATGTTATTTGGTTAGCTTTATGCTAAACTAAGCTAAATGGCTGTTAGCTGACATCCATATATATAATGGACAAACATGTGAATCATATTGATTGATCGACTTATCTAACTCTTGGCAAGAAAATTAGTAAGCATGTTTCCTAAAATGTCATACTAGTCCTTTAACTAATACAACAAAGCATTAGTTAAGTGTATGAGTCATGACCTGACAGCTCACTAAAGCGTTTTAGAGAATTTTTCTTCTTAAACGCAGGCAAAGGAAAGACATAAACACAGACACACAAAGATGAATGTCCAAACTGAGGCTGATGCAGAACCATTTATTCAAAATAAATAATATCAATGTACCTGATTTAACTTAAAGTAGTGCATATACTCGAAACATTGATGAGCACCATTTATCCTGCTTTAGACTCTTGTACCAGCCAAAGAAAAGCACTTAAGCAGGAATTAAAGTTGGAAATGAAGGCCACTTTAGCTAATTCCAATACCTGAGTTTGACATAAGGTCGTGCAAATGGCTCATCCCCCAGTCTATATCTGCACAGGCAAACTTATTCATTAATAACATAAGCTACCCAGTAGTAAGACATTTACCTCTACTGTAATTATAATTACATTTTGAACAATTTAATCGCAATTTTACTAACATTTAATGTTGTGAACACTGCTTTAATCTGTTAAAGCAGATCTATAGTCCTCCATGATTTAGAGGATTTTTTTTCTTTTGACTTCTCCAGTGCAGAGTTGTTGCAAAGTAAGTGCGGAGACTGATAGGAAGGATAAGTAAGAGAACAAAATTGCACCAAATAATTACCTGATATGGATATTGGAGTCTTAGAAGAGATTAAATTATAAGTAATACACTATTTAACAATAACCTATGAAAAAATTAAAATGTCCATTTTAATATACAATTTGCTTATAATTTAAAGCAATACAAATGATCATGAGTACAGTAATTTTAATGGTTTGTGAAACAGTTTCTTAGAGCAAAACAACCAATTGCATAATTTAAAATAAATATATTACTATAGCATTTACCAAATAAGCCTACTTGTTGTTTTACCATAACTTATTTATTGCCTTGCTTTGAGGCACCTGTTTAATCATATTTCCCTACCTAAAACTCCTCAGAGCTATGTAGCTCATCGCTAACATACTGCAACAAGCGTTTTGGTAGTTTCACTATTCTTGCCCATACAATAAAACTGCTTAAATATAAAAAAGCTGTAATAGCCAGACTGGCACTATCATAAAGTACATATTATCAACCCTGCAGTACATCAGATAGATATACAGATCAAAAAGTGGTAAAGTTTGCAAATTTACAGTAAACTTAGCTGCCAAACAATTAAAACTTTTATATTTCATAAGGTTTCATTTCCATATAACTTTGAGTCATTAGACAGCCTGCAACTGACATTTGTAGCGACCAAGACACCGGCGACAATTATGTACAACTGTGATTTATAGTATCCTAATTATACTGTTATTATAATTATACTAAAAGTGCTGTGATTTTATCACTTGAAAGTAAAATTGTCAAGAATACTCCATTTGAAAACGTGCCTGGAGTTAGGAAGTGTTAATTAAGTAAAATGTAAAACAAAAGTAGAGCACTGACGAAGAAACCACCTGGTTTGATGCCGGTGGCTTCTCCCCGAGGCAAGGTGTGCACTGGTTTATTGGTGGGTGTAATTTTAGTCCTAACAATTGACTTAGTGGTTTGATAAATAGTGGGCCTAGTGGTTGGGTTAACAGTTGACCTAGAAGTTGGGTAATCAGTGGAGCTGGCTTGGTAACCAGGTGCACCAGTGGGCCTACCAGTGGGTGTGGTTGTGGCAGTTGTTGTTGTTGCCATGGCCATCTGGACAGTTGCAGGTAAGGTTGTTGGTTTTATTGTTGTGGCTGAGGTTGTTTTTATTGTTGTTGTTGCTTTTATAGTTGTTGTTGTTGGAGGTAATGTTGTCTTTCTCGTTGTTGTTACTTTTATAGTCGTTGATGGTATCGTTGTCTTTCTGGTTGTTGTTTTTCTTGTTGTCTGTAATGTTGTTTTTCTGGTTGTTGCTGTTGTTGGTGGTGTTGGTAGCTGTGTTTTTCTAATAGTTTTTCTTGTTGGCATCGGTGGTTTTATTATTATGAACGGTTTTCTTGGTGTTTTCTTTGTTGTTGTCGTAGTTTTTCTTGTGGTCGTCGTGGGAACAGGTGTTGTGGTCGGTTTCTTGTTGATTACATACTCTGCAAACACAAAGAGAAAAAATTAAAGACATTTCTACAACGTCAAAAAACCTGTCCAGACTTTGACAACATATATTCATTGTGTTTGACTACATGACAAGATGAGGTTTTGGTAGAATAGTCTAATGTTTGTATAAAGAGCAACAACAAAAGGAAACCAAAAATGAAACAGAAGGAAGTTAGGAAGCATTGTGAGAGAAATAAACATTATTTTAAAACTTCCTGTACCTTCTTTCGGATGGAAGTGAATCAGTTTTCCCTTTATCTTAACATGCGATGGCTTGATGCTGCATTTTCCTGGTGGAGCTCGTCTGTATGGTCAAGAGAGGAAAAATTAACACACACGTAACTTATTAAATGCTTTTTGAGTTCTGTAGCTTTTTAAAGAACATTTTAAGTAATTTAAGTGTATTCTAGAGATAATTAGTTTAGTCAAGGTCTCCATAACTTGCAGTCCTGGTCCCAGTTAGTTGATGGTTAGTTTCCTGTCTGGTGAAGTTTACACTCTCGCAGTTGGCCTCTTGACAAGACCAAAGAAAATGTATCATTTCTCAGATGTGATCAGAAGTACCTTAACTTCTACACCACACACTCATGGTATGTAGGTATAATGAAGTGTAGTGATGGTTAGCTACCTGGAAGGGTCCACTATCTTATAGATCACTCCTGCTCTGGCTGTCGCACTTGGGGCTCCTGTGGCTAAGAAATACAATTCACCTAGAAAAAGACAAAGAGAAGTACTCATTAACAACAATTTTGGTGGAAAAAAGGGGGTGAAAATATGGTGAAAAGCACATAGAAAGGAAGCAGGAGGGAGTGAGATATTTACAAGTGTGAATAGGACAAAGAGCGGGAGAGGGAAAACAAGAGATGAAGAGAGAAGAAGGAAGAAAAAAGACACATAACAAGGTACAAAATATGTGTTATGGTGAGGGAAGGTGTCTTACAGTAAAGAGGTTTGAACTTTGCTTGAACTTGTCAACTTAAATCTGCCTCAAAACACTCTGAGAGGGAGAGAATAGATTATCTAAGGCCAGAAGCATGTGTGCAACACTCTCTCTAATAAGTCAGCAGCCTGCTCTCTTTAATCCAAATCAAAGTCTAAGTCAAACTTAACTCTCTACTGAAACATGTAAACTCCTCAGAAATTCAGACAGTTTGGAAAATAGAGATGTTCACGTCACTGAAATGTACTTACCGTCACTTGTTCGTTGCATTTTAAGTTTGCAAAGCTGCCTTGAAGTGCAGTAGTTTCACGAATCACTATGAGTAAGTTAATATTATCAAAAATGCCCGTAAAAATTTGCGCTGCAGGGAAATAATAATAATCACCACTTAGATATGTTGGTTGGTTCAACATGCAAACTTTGGACTGTTTTAGCAGCATCCACCCAGCCTCATTAAAGAACCATCAAGTTTGTGATAACATCATTATGTGTTGATGAAGGCCTCCTGGCAAAATAGGTTTTCTTTTCCAAAGTCCAACACATACCACTCAATCGTATTACTCAACTTAATTTAACAAAAATACCCGTTTCCCACACCTTAATGACCTAATTTCTTTTATTTTTGGCTAGTTATGCAACATTTGTGTGTAGCTCCACCTTAAATATTATGTAGCCTGATACATGTCATTACCTGCCTCATCCTCAGCAAAAGAGATGATGTATTTATAATGACTGTTGATGAGTTTGGGGAATCTGCAGGTCTGGTCTGTTCCCATACAGATCTCTGTGTACTGCCATTCACCTGTGGTGACATTCTCCTTTAAAGACATCAAACGCCTAAATACAAACAAACAGAGATACACATATATCCACATCAGCACAAATATATCCCTTTAAATACAGATATATAGACACATTTTAGTACTATACAACAATGAAATGATGCCTTTGTTCAGTGTAAGTGCAGCCTGTTGTGCTTTGTGTTTCTGAAAGTGTTTGTGTTTCTCCAGGTACGGTGAAGTGTTACACATACACAGGGGCAAAAATGTACATTTTTGACTGACCAACTGAATAAGGCAGAAATACATACCCACTCATGAAATCCCCAAAGATGTAGAGTCCGTTGAGGTTGGGCATCTGACAGCCTCTGTAGATGTATCCTCCTGTCACTGATTTTCCCAACTTGTGAGGGTAGGCAAAGATAGGCAAGATGTCATCTACACAGACAGAACAACACATTAGTTCATCACATAACATGAACACAGTGTAGATACAGACTATATACTGTAGGTTATATTAAAGTAATTTTGGAGCCTGAACTCTCAAATTTGTTCAGACATAAATGACAAAGTATGACTGGTAAGAAGCTTTCATAGAACAGAAATACTACAAGTAATTTAACAATTAAATCCTTCTCAGCTCGTAAAAAGTGAAAGTCAGAAGAAACGTAATAGCTCACGTCTGTATTCACTTTGAAGAGGCTACTTTGTGTCCCTCTATGCAAATATTAGAGTCTAAAGTCAGCGACAGAGACTCAGAAATTTCACTCACCTAGAGATGAGTTTTGGCAGAGCTTGCGATCGTAGCAGCTGAAGCCCTCTTTGGCCCTCCATCCATAGTTGCCTCCTTTAAATGTGTTGACACAGTTTTTACTCATCAAAAAAGCCACTGTACAATTTTTCCTAATGGGAGTTGCTTCATAATGCAGTAAATATACTGTAAATACACTTTTGTAATCACAGAACAATTGTTGGATTGGCTGGAAAAAGAAACATGTAATTTGATGTTTGTTTATTTCATGCCTTTTTTTGGAACTTAACACAACCAGACCCCATTCAGCGTAATTGTTAGGGAGCAGACTGAGATTAAGCTATGGTGTCTGACTCACTGTCTGACTGTGTGGTCTCAGAGAGCAGTTTTATATGGTGTGGGGATGAGTAGATAATAAGAGTCAAGAGTGAGCAACCTCAAGTGAGATCTTTGATCTTCTCCCTCCACAGCGAAATGCTGCTTCAAACTACCTTGAACAATGAGGTCCACCTCTTCATATTTGTTCTGGCCTACGTCACCACAAAACATCCTGCCTCTGCCCCGGCCTGTAGCGGGGTCACCGCGGTCAATGGAGCAGCGCCACATGTTGCGTACTCCATAGGCATAAATCTCTGCAAAAGGAAGACGGAACGAGATGAAAAACGAAATAAAGCTGCTTTTTTTCTGTTTGAAAATGGCAGTGTTTATGAAGACATTCACTTTCATGTACTGAGATATGTCTTTCTCAGCAGGAGTGCTGCAGTCACACATTATATGAACTCTTTAGTGACAAAGTCTAGATCAGGCATTTACAGTTCATTCATCTTAAATGTTCGATTCATCGTACAACTCACGCATATATTCCACAAAAAGAATATTTTAGGGGTTTTACCAGGTCGTGTTTGCTTCTCCCTCAGGAACGGGTTGTCTGATGGAATGCTGTATGGGGCACCATCGTCATTGTTGTCGACATCAATACGCAGCACCTTGCCAAGAAGCACCGACCTATCCAACACAAGGAGGAGCAGATGAGAGACTGTGAAAGATTTAAAGAGTCTGAGGTGAGTGACTGAGGGCCTTTTTAAAGGCTGGTACAAATAGGCCTGACTCTTTCATTTATTTTTCTTTTCAACTTGTGTTTCACCTTTAACTCCTAATTCCCCTTACTCTGTCTTATCATCCTCTTTTTGTATTTATTGTGAATAAAACCTTATCTTCCTCTGGACTGAACTTCCCTGCTTTTTATTTTCCATCAATATTTCCTCTACCCCGTCTTTGTCTTTATCTCTGCAACTTTGTTCCTCAAACTGATCCTCCTCCCTCCTTTAATGCTCTCCCTTAAATCCTTAAAATATTCAACCTCCCTCCCATGTCTTCCTCCTTTCTTTGGTTAGTGTCCACTATACCTTCACTTTTCTCTCCGTCCATCCATCTGAGCTGAATATCTAAGTTAGTCCTTTTCCTCCTTTCTTAGTTTCTCCTTCTCTTCTTCTTTTCCAAGTACACCTCCCCTGTCATTCATTATGCACCTTTCTCCTCCATATGCCCTGATCGCTTATACCCCTTTTCCACTCTTTCCAATCCCACGCTCCACTCTCTCTCCCGTACACATACCAGTGTGTGGTGGCCCACAATGTGTAGTGTCAATATTAGACTTGGCTGGGTGTATCCCCCGTCATTCCCAGAACAGCTAATACACTGTGTCAACAGAACCTCAGGAACTAACAAGCTAAACAGCCAAACTATAACTGTCTGCAGAGAAGGTGTCAGTATCTTAGCTAAACCATAGTGAATGTTTCATAAACTGTGTCATTAATCTTCTGCTAATAAGACTTCAAATGAATGTTTTCCTCCGAAGGTTTCCCCCACCACAGTGCCATTAACAATTCATTTTAGCTTTAGCCTCTGTATGAATTTAAAAGATAACAAGAATATTTTTTATTTTGGCATGAAGCTGCAATATTAGTTAGCTTTCTATCACGCCTTATTTTTTTTCCATAATCGATCTCCAAATATGACACTCTTGGAGGTATGTACAACATATATGAGCAATTATATTTACACCTTTTTTGTCCTTTGGCAGTTATTAACATTTAAACCACTGTGCGTAGATCAAATAAGAATGAAGAATGACAGTCGTAGTTTGTTGCTGAATGACAAACCTTCAAACCACATAATAGCATCCACATATACTGTACATGTGCAGCACGCAGACGTCACGTTTCTGTGTAAACGTGTACACATCGCACTTTGCCTTAAGATACAGCTAGCCTATCCTCTGAATGAGTCAAATTAATTATGATGTAAAGGTTGCGTGGTTTAGGAGGTGAGTAATGTTTACCAGCACAGTAACAGAGAAAACAATGCCCTGCAGCCCCTTTAATATAACTTCCTTTCATAAACTATATGGACACCATAAACAAATCCTGCCACCTCTCCTTGACATGTCAACTAAACACATCTCTCATCAGCATCTGTGGACTGCAACCACACACTTACAGTGTATGGACAATGCTTTTATATAAGAATGAGAACAACAAGTCCTCTCTGCCTGTAATGCAATTACACAGTCTCTACCAAAAGTGTTCAACACTCATTTCAAAGTGCACATAACTGAGGTCCTCTGAACAAACCCTTAAGTATGTTTTGGGCCAGTTTTGAAAATGTATTTTAATTACTGAAATCAATAAACAAGTGCACTGCAGAGCATTGCAGGTTTCAAGGATAAATGTTTACAATAATTTGTTCACGCAAACTTTTATTTTGTAACCTTGAAGTAATAGTTATATTTATATGAGCAGGTTTCCACCCCAAGGAGATCCTTGGTTTACGAGAATTTTTATAAGTATAAGATTACCAATCTTCAAACAGCTATTATTTACTATATAGTTGTCTCTAAGCAACAGGTCTTAAGTTTATGTTCTCCATAATTTAGATTCTTTTCATTAGACTTTATTTAACAGGAATTTAAGCAACTGGAAATAAAAAACGATTTTGGCAGAACTAGCAAATCGTAACTAGGCTCTGGTATTTTGTTAATATATGTTTATGTTGACAAAACCTCACTGTCAAGGAGGTTTTTAAATTTTTCTTTGATCAGCAATTTCTTTTTCAATAGAGCAGCCTAATGGATGTGTTTATCTTATTTAGTCAAATTATTTTAAATTACATGTAAGACTGAAGCTTTGAAAGAGATATAATTTTGTTTTAACCAATTAGGTGTCAAACTTTTCCTGGGCTCACGTCATAGATTTGCTGCATATTTCAGGTTGGCTTTTTTGGCGTGAATACATATTTTGTTACAACAGTAGTGTGCTAGCTCAGGAGTTTGATGTGAGGTGTTGGTCAGTACTAAAGTCATTCACGAGCACCTAAATTTGTTAAATTATATTTACTTGTTCTGTGAGTTGCCAAACTTTCCAAAAGGATCCCCAGCTCGGCCACCATCACCGATAAAGATGTACAGATAGCCGTCATGGCCAAACAGAAGCTGTCCTCCATTATGATTGGATGCCGGCTCTACCACCTCAAGGATGGTTCTACAGCAAGAGAGATAAGAGGAGAATAAATATATACTTGTCATCCGAGACATGCGGAATACATTGAAAGTGCTCGTTGGAGTATATACACATAAAACCATACAGGCCACAGTATGTACAGCTTACATGGACGAAGTATCATGAAAACTTTGTGTCTCTTTGTTTATATTCGGACTTCTCACCTCTCAGATGAATGATCTAGTTGGTTATCATCATGTGTTGACAGTGTGAATTCGCTGATACGTATCCTCTCCTCCTTCTTGACAGACACAGAGTAGTATACATAGGCTTTTCTGACTGTTGTGAACCTAAGTACAGAAGAGAAGCTAAATGTTTATGTCCAAGTCATGCTTTACACATGATGTAGGCACAGTCACCTTTTCCTTTGAGGTGAAAGGTGTGACAATCTGTGCAAAAAGCCACTTGGTACTGTTGTTATGAAAGTATGAACCTTGGGTGTAGGGCTATGCAGAGGAATCCCCTCTCATCTCCAGCCCATGGTGAGGTGAGGACAGCCCGCGTAAGGTTGAGGAAAGGACGGTCGATCCTGGAGCCATTAGCCAAATACACCCACACATAACCCAGCTGCTCTGCCACAAAGAAGCGATGAGTTCCATCATCTGCATGAATCATGGCCACAGGGTTACGAAGCCCGTTGGCAACCTCCTGTAAACACAACTCCAGGCAACCTTTCGGATCTTCACGTACTGAGCCGAGGTTAGCATTTAGCTCTGGGGGCAGAAGAAGATACAGAAAGGGAAAGCTAGAGTCTTTATGGCAAGAAGATAGAATTGATTGCTACCCCCTCCTATTGTCCAGATGTCTACATGTTGGCATAAAAACCAATTAAGTGCATGTGTATGTATATAATAAGGGATGAAGGGATAGCAAAGCCAGTCTGTTGGTTGCTCCACCACTTTGGTTCAGACTGACCTCTAACAACTACTGGAAAAATTACCATGAAAATGTATACCTTGACATTCATGAATACTCATCCTTACTATTAGAAAAGTCAAATAGATCCAACACCATACCTGCATTTGTCAGTACATTTGGGTAGCAGTACTGTTTGTCCTTCAGCTCCAGAAAGTCACAGAACCTTTTGCGATCTTCTTCTATCGTTGCAGTCAGGTTTGCAAACTCCTGTGGGCTTCCCATGTCCTCCAAGAGGAGACTGAGTGTGTACCGACACTGATTCCAGTAGTTGGAGCAGTAATCACCACACAGCCCAGGCAGCATCCGCATAGGTGTATTGGCATCTTCAGCATCATACAGGTGGGCAGCATATGGAGAACACTCCTGCAAAGGAAAAGAAACACAAATTTATTTAAGAATGACAATTTGGGAAATTTTCTCATGATTCAAGTTACGAAGACATCATAAATGCAGCACTTTTTTAAAAATAAAAGCCTGCCGCTGTAGATGTTTTTTGCTCCTTTCTATGCAGATTTTTATCAGGGGTGGAGAGTTTTAAAAGTGCCTGTGCTTATTATCCCTCTTTTAACCAAATGTGTTTATCTCAGAGCTAGAGTTAAAGACACGTATGGATCAGATAAACTGAGGATTTGTGGACTTATTCTGCCACAGCTCCTCACCACCTCACTTTAACTGGTCAGGCCTGGGTTATATACAGCGTGTCTGAGTGCTGCCTGATATAAATGGATCCCAGGAAGGTCCAGTCAGTTATTAAGTCACAACCACACTGTCCACACCCAAAATAGTGAGCTGTAGGCACATGGAGGCATGGCAAACCAAACCATCATGTGGTCGACTGGTGTTCTCTTACTCAGCGCCAGATTAGCCTAACTGATCATCACCGGGAAGTAGAGAACAAAAAAAAAACAGTATAACATCACTTATTTACTCATAAAATGTTTGGCAGGGACACAAATATGAAAAACCAACTGACTAGATGGTCAACAGATGCACGAACTGTAGTTAAGTACAGTGTCAGGCAAGTTAAACGAGAGTAAAATGTCTATATGAGCAATAATGGTGGTAAAAGCGGGACTTTCATCTCATTGCAGTTTGTAGAGGACATGCAATTCATTTTATTTCTAGTGGATAATTTGTTGAGATGAGTACACTTTCCCAAAGGATGTTTTTGGCATTTAGGAAAAAAAAGGTTTTAATTATTTAGCACAAGTCAGAAGAACTTAGACTGACTCTTATTGTTAGTCCACGTAGCAGTTGCAGGCCTTGAAACCAAATGTGCTGTTGTCTCTTATTTCCCGAGGAGAGATAAATGCAAGAAAAGTTTCAACTGTACTGTGTCACAGTCTTCCACTTGAACTCAGTAGTTATACAAATGTGGATTAATGCTATTGTTCAATACAACTTTGTAAGTGGTGGATTTATTCTCGTTAAAAATAATGTGGCTCTGGACAAAAAAAAAATTTGTCTTGTCATTTTGATGCTGTAAATTACATCTACATCTAAGGCACGTGTAAACAATCTACTGTAACAATAACAAAGAAACCTGGTTGATGAAAACACTTCCATGCACAAGAAACTACAACTTTACTTGCACACCTACACAGGCAAACTCTGCGTGTAACAGAGCTTATGTTTGCTCGTACCTGAAAAGACTGCTTATGAATTATTTCCATTTTTATTTCTTTGTGCATGTCAAGCTCAAAAAGCCCCAATAACTGTGACACC
Source organism: Lates japonicus (assembly GCA_033238685.1). Taxonomy (NCBI): domain Eukaryota; kingdom Metazoa; phylum Chordata; class Actinopteri; family Centropomidae; genus Lates; species Lates japonicus. Next base: position 5,380,394 of record BRZM01000029.1, on the reverse strand, counting down.
TTATCAATTATGGATATAAAACAGGAGAGAAAAGGAAGGAAGTTATATGTCACGGTCTTAGAGTGTATGTACTGTATGCATAGTTGTTACTGCAAGTATTTGTGTGTATGTGCTGGTTTAGTTATTAATTTATTTGTTGATATTCCTCCAAGTTATATACAGGCATGTTTGTGTGTTTGTACATGCTTTTATTTCTGCTTAAACATTATTTCAATATTTTTTGAAATAGCTTAGTTATTACATAACTTTGTTAGCTAAATCCCTTAGCACCTGATTGCCAGAATGTGTGTCAAGATTTATTTTCCTTCAAAGTCATGACTCAGTCAAATCTCAACACATATAAAGGATGTTACTGTCTTTGCTGTTCATAATAACTAAGGTCCATAAATTGACTTAGAATCAAAAATTTGTGCTCACACAGCTGTATAAATAAATAATACCATTACTCACCAAAAATAGAGACAGAGAAGCTAACTGCAACAGAGAATCTTTGTTAAATGACATGAAAGTACATTTCTGGGCAGAGATCAGAGCCATCCTTGGGAACAGCTTTAGCTCTACAGGGTGAAACCAAAGCTCTGTTCAGTCAGAGCTGCTGGAACTGTTGATGAAAGCATTTTCTGGAGTAAACTGGGATGTGGAGCAGATGGAAGCTGACTGAATCGATTCCTACGCTTCCTAAAGTATGATTCTTCTTCTTTACTATTCACACTGTATTTCAAGCAAGAGTCATGCAGATGTTTCACATAGCGGTGTCTGGTTTTGGATGCATATGGTAAATCATTTGATGCCCACTCATCATTGCAGCTACAGGTTCACATGGTCTTCACCTCTCTTGTTTGACCAACTGAAACTGAAAAACCACCCATTGTTCTGAGACAGCCTTATTTTGGGTCCTATTATCATAGGGTAGGATAAATGCATATAACTACTAACAGCTGTTCCCTAACAATGCAGCCACTTCAAACTACCATAATTTGGTGTTTATGCTGTCCAGTTCAGAACAGACCGAGATTCAAACTTGAGCAGGAAAAATGCCTTTTTTCAGTCTTTCTCACTGGCATCTATCTTCCTGCCTCTCCATGCTGCACCGACTGGTCCACACAGCTGTGTTTTATTATAGCTGAGAGAGAGAAGACTCGTGGCAAACAGATGTCTGGTAAACGTGTGAACCTGAACCTTGACTGGACCCCAAAAGGGAGGGACAGAGAAAGTGGACGGTAGAAATGAGAGATGTAGAGAAAAGAGGAGGAATAACTTTGCCAAAACTTAAACCTGTGTGATATCCATTTACTGTAAATCACAGCTGGAGTCAGATACTGCATATGGATGCTGAGCTCCAGTAGTTATGATTGCGGTCAGAAAAGGACAGAAGGACAGCAGCTGGTTGGCTGCTGTGTGTTTGAGATTTGTTGTGGTATGGTGCATTCACATGCTGCTGGGAAACTTGAACATTTACAACTTTCTGTTGCTGCCAGAGAAAGCTCCAATGGCACACTTTTTAAACCAAGAGTCTAAACAGGCTAAGAAAAATCAAGGAATGCTGTTACAGTGCTTAAAAGTGCTTATTAAAAATACAGCAGTTGAAACAGTTAATTCAGTGTTCTGTTGTTCAGTACACGCTTGCTAAATGTTTTTGGAGTGGCCTCAGGTGGGATTTTGTTGGTTTTGATTTTAATATTGGATGCACTCATATTAAAAAGGCAGAACAAGGCTGAGCAATAGCTGCAGTTATAACACACACACAGAGACACATTTTATTCTACATCTGCATTAAACTGATGGCCTCTTCTCCTCTTTGCCTGTCTTAGGGAATCTCTGATCTCCTTTCTTAAGGTTCCTCTGCCTGTTTTTATGTTTCATTTCTGCCAGATTTGATCTATTTCACTGCTTTTATGTATCTCTTCTCCTCATTCTCCTCCTCTATGTCCCTCTCTTGAAGGAACTTGATATATCCTGCACCCCTGGCCGGGGGAGGAAATGGTTGTTTGTTTGGTCAGTTAGGCTAAGGGATCGTGACAGTCTCCCTCCTGTCTCCCTCACGCACGCACACACACACACACACACACACACACACACACACACACACACACACACACACACACACGCACACACCACACATGCACACACACTTACCCACTCATTTCCTCACTCTCTGTCTGTCAGTCTCTGTCTCTCTATCTGTTTGCCAGTCTCTCTCTCCCCCTCTTCCCTGTGTCATTGATATCAGGAAGCTCCTGCAATGCAGCTGGAACAGAGGGTCTCAGTGTAGTGGGTTTACCCAGGATAAGTACCTTGGCAGTGTAACTCGACCACCTCCAGGGCCTCTTTCATTGACCTGGGAGCAACCACAACCACAGAATGGGTCTCCTTCCAGAGGAGATTTAAAAACAAAAAACAACTAAAAACTGAACAAATAATCATGATAAAATATATTAACAAAATATTAATAGTTCAAAGAAACAGCCACACATTTCAGTGCTATAGTTCACTTCATTTAACTGATCCTTTGGTCTAAAGACTGAAAAAAAATGAAAAAGGTTTGGAACTTTTGTTTTCTTTTAAGATAACTTTTAAGATAATTGTGCTCATTTAAGAAATGAAAAAATCACACGCCCGCAAAATAACAGTTTCTTCAAAACAGTTTCTCTACAGGAGCTTGTTAACTAAAAATAACTCTGTGTGTAAGGTTAAAAAAAAAGAGACTCCACTCTAAGCTTTACATATTTACTTTGTTTTGAATTCAGGCTATATATCAGTCAAACTAGACTAACCATAGAAAGTTGTACGTGCGCTGCAGTGCTGTCATTACACACAACACATTGCCTGCCCTGCTTGGAAAGTACCACAGTAGGCTGTAATTACCACAGTGACAGAAACGAGTCAGAGCATTTGTCACTGTCTTTACATAGTGTATGATCTTTTAAACTGCCAGTAAAGCTTGCAGTTTGTTTTTTTCCCATTGTTATGGTGTTGATATCAAAGATGAAAGTGTTATTCGTGGGACAGCCCTCAGCCCGGTTGTTTTAGCTTCTGTAGAATGAAGATTATATCTGGAGCATAAAGTACGTGCCAGGCCAAAATTGCACTGCACCAATCATTCAATTTGCACTCACAATCTGCACATAGTTTAGTGTCTGAGCTGCAAAGTCAGTGGCAAATTATGCAATCAGTGAGTAGTACTGGCTTCCTGGCTCTCTCTCTAACATTAGTGAGCTCAGAAAAGAAACTAAAATGTGGTGATACTCTAAATAGAAATAGTCATTATTACCCAACATTTATGAAGATTGCAATCTCACTTAAAATTCAACTCAAATCTATGACAATATTTAACTCTATTTTGTCATTTTTGACTACTGCAATATGAGTCATTGTTTTTAATATCTCTGGTCTTTAACAGTCTGAAACTGTTACTTGTTTATGAAATTCTCCTATTACAGTTCATTTATATCCACTCACAATACTGTCACAGAATACGGCTTATTTTAGTTTTCCACTATTTAAGGTAGTACATAGATTTCAGCCAATATGCTTGATAGTTAATGCCCAAGACATTCAGATTCCTCTGAACTGAAGTGTGTATTTTGTGGGAAAAAGAAAAAGTACTATAAATGTGCTGTTACATTGTGCTGTAATCTTTTCTCATATAGTTGTTCTGCATCAGCGTCTGGAGTCTTGCTAACTCATGCCTATGTCTGTGCCTCATGTGAGAAAAGATACTAAACACATGTTTTCTGGGAATCTGGGAGGGATGACGCATAATTTACTCTTTGTGGATTTACTGTATGCGTTGCACACATGAGAAAATGTAAGCCAGTGAGTCCTCTTTCAAGTCTTTGTTTGAGTTTTAAGTCAATAACTTGCTCTGCTTTGGGTCAAAGAACCTCCTCTGAATTTAGCTGTAATGTTCAAGTCAAATGCTCAGTCTGTGGTCTTTATTTCAAACCACAGTTAAAAAATTGACTTTATTGCAAAGCATTATTTGGCTTATTTGGGTTCACATGGCCCAATCACAATTACAGGCTAACCTCACCAAGAACTCATGAAGCGATAGTTAAGACTGTGGTTTAGGTTTCCAAGCATGAGTAAACTCCTGTCTAACAGATGTCCCATTCTTCATGTACCCACACGTTTTGTTGGTTACTGTACTGTACAAACCACACCACACTTTCTTCTGGAATGAAACAGAAACTTAGATTTCCTCAGAGTTCTCAGTGTGGTTATTTAGTCCCCACTAAAACATAAATGACATTATTATTACCTGACAAAACAAACCAAAGCGATACATATTTGTGAATTTTAACTGCTCAAAATATACACACTGTGCTAATCTTAAAGGCACGTCAACACCAGGTTTCCTACTTGGGTCTGCAAACATCCACAGACAGACAAATCTACACCTTACATGAGAGACATATTTAGGTTCACAATATTTGGGACTGATTAGTCAGTACAACACATAGTGGAAAAGATTCATGTGGGTCCCACAGTGAAAATGACTGTATGTATTGCATTGACAGGTATGTTTCCAGTGCAATGGCACAGTTTCAGATCTTGCTTAATGCAATTAAAAACAGATATTATCTCTTTAACATCTGGATGCCCAAGAAGATGAAATCTTACCCATATAATGTAGCACAATGGTATTTTTAAAATTAATTAATCTTTAAAAAATCTTTCTCTTACCTGGCAGAGGATGCTGCGTATGTACTTGCTGCAGGTGATGTAACCTGAGTGGTCAAAGTTTTCCATGATGGAGTAAAACTTGACTGATATCTCCCCATCCTTCTCCAGGTCACAGCATCCAAACTTGGAGTACTCCTTGCAGAAGACCAATGGCTGCCGGGGCTCAAACGGAGGCTTGTAGTCCAAACACTGGGGGTGACAGCTCCCACACCAGGTCTGGAGGAGCAACAGCAGAACGTACAGAAGCAGGTGAGGGGAGATGGTGTGCCGCAGGATGCGCCGGGGGAGCAAATTCCAGGTCTGTGGGGCCATGGTGTAAAGATGCTGTCTTTCAGTTCAGAATAGTGTAGCTCTGGACCCAGTAATGCTGTTAATCAAAGCAGCTTGTGTGTGATATTTCAGTATAATGTGTGAGAGAAAGGAAGCCAATGTATATATTACATCTCCACCAGCATCTGTCAAGCACAGGTTTGACACTCAAGGTTAAAATTCCTGTAATATTTTAGAGTGTTGGATGTCCTCATTTGATGTCCTGGTTTCTGCAGTTTCAGGCAGACGTGTGTGTGTGTGTGTGTGTGTAGAAATGTGTGTGTCTATCAAACACACTGATCCAGCATCACACCTGCCTGCAAGTTGACCAGAGGCCTACAAAGCACTCAGGATTGTGCTGGTTAAATTATCAACCCACACATCACACTTATATGGCAACCTGCCCCTTGTGAACTGTGTAAATAAGGTCAAACTGATCCAGATCCAGTGAAATCTTTTGGTGGTGGAGATCTGCGATTTGTTGGCAGAACCAGTGGATCACAACACAAATTCTCAAAGGAGATCAGGTTTTCAAATCTTCCAGTTACTGAAGCTTAATGTCCATCACGTGATAATTTCTCAAAAATACGTTTTCTGGATGCTAAGCAGTCTTCAAAAAAGCATTTCTAAGAAGTAGTCCAGCTTCTTAAAAACAGGGATGAAATTCAAGAAAGCATTTGAAAACTGAAAGTTTGCATCCTCAGCCGAAGCTTCTGCAAAATATTTACTTCCAGCTTGAAGTCACTTGGAGAGTCCCGTTGTGTTTGCTCTGGACATGTGCTCACTCGCTGCAGCGGATATAAGCCATACATAGAGACAGACAGCAGGAGAGTGGGAGAAAGAGAGAGAGGCTCTTTCATTCAGACACAGAGCCACGCTGCAGCCTTAGCTTAGATCCCTCCCTCCTCGCTTCTTTCCTCCTCCTCCTCTCTTCTTTTCCTTTGCTCTTTCACTCTCCTACAAAAGACACATGCATTCCTTCCCATAGCATGCGGTCTATATTGCCCTGAAGTTGCAACTTTCCACCTCTCCTCCCTCTGGGCTCCCCCCACTTTCAGCATTCCCAGACCTCCTCTCTGTCTCTGCCGTTTCCAGACAGACTCACTCACACTGCTCTGTGTGTGTGTGTGTGTGTGTGTGTGTGTGTGTGGTCAGATGAATCAGGACGTGTGCTGGAAGAAAAGACCAATGGACTCTCCAGGCACAATTCCAAGTCTTATGTTAAAGAGCAGACCCGGCCAACATTTGCATCCAATTATATTTACTTCAAGTAATTGTAGCTGTATATCTTCCTTTTGAACAGCACAGAGAAAGGTCAAACAAAAAACATTAAATATTAGAGAACATTAGAGTGTTATCTCACATTGTGTTACTCGAATTTGGATATTGTCACTTTCTTGTAACTTATTGAAGCAGCTATAATTGATATTTTTATATAAACAATGAATCATGTAACTAGTTGTATGTAAAAGGGGTTCTTACAGTGGAACAAAAATCTGAGAATCATCACCAGACTCTTCAGTTTTAGGCCCATGACTTTGCTGTTTTGGTTCACTCTCTCTGCAGCAGAGAACTGTTTTCAACAAAAGAAAGTACCAAATGACACACAGACAATGGAGCATGTGGCAGCTAAAAAACCAGACTGTTGGTGGCGACCAAAGCAGAGCTACAAAAGCATGCTTAATTTACTCCATATCTGCTGGACATGCAGACGGGCAAGTTGATAGAAACGTTGCTATTGCTGAAGCCAGTGTTATAATTTCCCCAACCATGACTACGTAACGGTCTGTTAGAGTCTACGTGATGTAAATTTCATCATCGGAGGGTGTACACGAGGCTCTGTATGGACATCTGCATACACCGCATGGCAGGCACTGTCCTGTTTTGCACATGCAGAATATGTACATGACGATCTACTGCACATGTATGAAACTCGTCCTCCAACTTGAGTATAAATGAAACCGACTACACGTCCATAGTGTCTTCTGGTGTCCATGTACAGGTCCGCAAACGAGTACAACTGAGGTTTATCAAGTTTGCCATGTTTCTACTGCCCCCAAATATTTTAAAAAAATCACTTATTATAGTTGTCAAAAAATGGCCTTTAAGTTTTCCAGTTTCTTTGATGTTGTTGTTAAAGTAATTTGTGTTTTATTTAGACTCATTTGTCAGCATTTTGGAAATTATACGGTATGGGAATGTAATGTCGGTGAAATGTCACAGTGCATTGAGCATATTGCAGACTAAAGGATGAGCAGTGGGTGCATGTGCCTGTGGTTTGTGTGTCTGTGTGTGTGCGGACGCCTGTGTGTGGATATACCGCTACCATCTGTGTCTCATTATTGTCCAGCCACCTTTCAGATCATGGAGTGACTCCCATTTGGCTGGCTGACTGTGAGACACTTTATCACTCTGCACTCACAGATAGGAAAATAATCTACAGCCAGACGCTCCCGGAATTAAATAGATCGATAGGCACTTTATCATGTTATATAACTTCATGATTAATCACAGTTCTTATAAATTAATAGAGCAAAATAAATGGGTGCGTAACCTCTTACACACAGTGAATGCAGTTTATCACTTTTTCTCTGCTAAAACTGCTATCACCAACATCACTAGAGGTTTATGTTTTATATTACTAAATTAATTATAAAGTTGGTTTAGCCATTTTCTTATTAGGATAATAAGCAAATGCACCAAAAACATCACCTCAGCTAGGTAGTTTACCCCTTATAATGGATTCTCCATTTTAATTTGCAATTTTTGGTAGCTCAACACAAAAGGGATAAGTGGAACATGCCAGTACCAACAAAAACATTACAGTAAAAAGGAAGGAAACAATGCTTGAGTAGTTTATCACATTTGGCATCACAGGACATTATCTGGATCAGAATACGTATGTCAGTATTGTACTAAACTGCAACACAGCCTGTGGTATTTGCTGTTTTGCTGTTCATTTTTCCTTTGCTGAAAAACTAGCATCTTCTCAGAACTTCATGTGGCTGTTAAATCGGAAAACAAAAGTCTGCAAAGTTATAGAGCCATGAGAGGATCAGATCTGAACAGACAAGATGAGACCTGTGCCATGTAACCACTAAAAAGCATTTCCTACAGACAGTGTTTATACTCAGCTTGTAAAATGTGCTAATCTTTAAAATGACTAGAATGATTTAGTCTGTGAGTCATTCTTTTTGGGAAAAAACAGGCAAACACACACACACACACAAATACGCACAAACCTAGCAGTGCTATCAAGGCAACCAACCATACTGGCTCTCAGACTGTGTGTCTCTATCAGTTTTATTCAGTCATTCCTTTGTAATGTAAGTGAGTAGTTACTGCTGCAAAATCTGTTAAAGTGACAGTGACCTGCTTAGGTAAAAGTTAAGCGCCAGTTTGCCAAGAACAACTGAAACTGAGAGAGCCAAGTTTACATCATTGTTTTCCTCGGCCCTTCTCAAACCATATATAGACATCTTTGTGCCTGACTGCTACAGCTACTCAATAAAAACACTATGGTGTGTGTGTGTGTGTGTGTGTGTGTGTGTGTGTCAGAAACCAGTAGAAAGAAAGACAAAGACATCAGACGGGGTGCAGATCTCTTGTAACCAGACTTCTTGTACCCTAGAAACAGTCTTCAGTTTGTTGTACTATTTAAAAGTGCATTATAAAAATATATTTAGTCCTAATTTCACTCCAGAAAAGTCCTATGTTTAAAGATAATAAGAATATGTTTACTGGACACATTATTAATAATTTGTTTGTTTGCTGTTTAACATGGTCTTCATTTATTATTGACTTTTCATCTCTAACCTCTGGTCTTTTGGCTTTGAGGCACTCAGCGGGAAGTTTCTTCAATGGTGTTTTCCAAAAATGTGACAGGCAGAGCTGTAAATTATGATCTATAACTTAATTCTCAGGAATGGTGTCTGGGTGTCATCTTGTTTATCTCACAGATAAGTCAGGTCAGGCAGCCCAGGGTTAAGGAGTTACACGCCAGATAATTTTACCACAACAGTCTGGTTCACAAAATTGTTTGCTTCGTCCTTCGTTGCCTGTGTTTATCATTCATTAATCTCTTTCTCTTTTCGTTTTGTGGCCTGGCGTCATGCTAGATTAGATGTACTGCCAAAAAGGCCAGTGATGTTTTTTGCATGTTTTGGCAGATTTGTGCTTTTACAATCTTGAATTCAGGCCCACATATTGGTTTACCTCTGACAAGAGATATCTTCGGTGTTTTCCAGTGATGACCTCTTAAGTGAATGTGAGGATTTGATTCTGTATGATGTGATCCTGTCCTCAGGGTCGTCAGCAACAGGATATCTTCATTTCGTAGCGTTTTCTTTTCCTCTCTGAGGTTTGCCACAGTAACAAGCCAACTGCCTCACAGCTGTATTTCATATTTCATCCACATTAATGATAAGGTCTTTCTAGTCATCAGTTCATTTCAGTAAAAAAAATATTTTCAGTAAAATTACAAACAAATTCCAATCCATTATCAACTACTTGATTTAAGTGTCATGACAGAAAACAGAAACACAAGGTTTAAAGCACTGTTACCCTGATTATGCTTTTCACTGTCATAAAAAAAGAATCAATCAGTTGTAGATAATATGGGATGTCCCTCGTGTGTGTTTGAGGATGTGTGTACAGAACAGTTTTGTCTTCATGTGTGTGCATGTAGATGTGCATTCATTTGTGTGTGTCTGAGTAGCTCACTCTTAAGACAGCCAAGCCTGGCAGGACTACAGATGGAGCATCTAGGATAGCCTGAAGTGCTAACACATACAAACACACACACACAGACTTGTTCCACTATCCCTGTGGGGACACTCCCTGACATAATGCATTAGCCAACCCCTCACCCTAACTTTGGACCCCAATTTCCATCCCCACGGTGATACGAGTCCCTATGGGTTAGTGTATGCTCAGGTTAAAGTCCCTACCGGAACAAGAACAAGAACATGCACACGCATACTCACTCACTCAGTTATACAATGTGTTGTGAAGCTCACAGGCAGAAATAAACTGAAACTTTAGTCCAATAAGAGACACAGGAAAAAAGGAAAGAAAGAAAGGAAGAAAGAAAGAAAGACTTCTTCTCTCTCACAGCTCTTGTCTCTGATTTATTTTATGTCATGATTTAGTCTATCAGAGTGTGCAAATAATTCATTCCATCTGTGTGTTTTCTTAAGTATTTAGAACTGGAGAAATGTGATTTCTTTATTGGACTAATACTATATAGTTGAATTTTTAAGAGAAGCATTTATATTATATTTTTAATTCTTATGTTTTGAACTGTACATTTATTTTTATGACAGATTAAAATAATGTCATATGATTATAGGGGAATGATGTAATAGTTATTATTCAACTAATATCTGTATGATTGAGCTGTAGCCATATTAGTTGAAACACCCTGTGATCATTAAGTTAAAAGGCACTAAATCATGATGAAGCTACATTAGCATTAATTCACATTTAGTCAGAGTTAGGATGAAGTCCTGCCCTTTCACATTCACTTTAAATTCATCATGTCATTCATGCAAAGTAAAAATACCAATTATATGAATGTATCCCTTATAATGTGACAGTTATAATCACTGATTATTCATCATTCTGTCCTCCACAATTGTGTTGACTTTCCTTCTTACTCAGTACTCAGCAGGCACCACTAAACCAAAAAACATCCAGTGTTGAATCCACTGAGACAAGACATTGCCATTCAAACCATTATCCAACCATTATCCTCTGGAACATGTGCATAATATGGCAGTAAAAACTTTTTGAAGATATCAATTTTAAATGAGCATTGAGTTCATGCATAAATTAAGAAAACTCATCATTTTCAAATTGTATATGTTTCATGCACAATCCACACAACTTAACTTTGATATTCATTTACAGTTTTTGACAGAAAATATTTTTTAAGTATACTGTCTGCTGTAGCAAAGATTTTAGAAATATGCCAAATAATATTTGCCATAATTTGAAGATGACAAGCATTCATAAACAAATCTGATGCAACAGACGACCATCTCACATTCTTATTCGTTTAATGAAGTTATATTACAGAAGATTCAATGTACTGTAAAAGTCATACAGTAGAAAGTTTTAATGAACTCCCTTTAAAGGTAAAGAAATGTGATGTATGACATGATTGACAATTTACAAAAAAAATGAATTCTCAAATAAAACTTAAAACTAAGCTATAGAAAGAACATAGAATCAAATCTAAAGCGAAACCTTTACACATAAGTATATAGTAACTAATAAATCTAAGCATGTAGTTTGTCTTACTTATTTGTGAGGAGGCAAACAGTTTACTCTATCAATGTTCAAGGAGGACAGTAAAGGGAAACCTAGAAATCTAGTAGCCATGCATGTCAAGTGAGGTACACACAATGCTGTAATGCTAAGATACCATAATGCTACAATGGTAGCATGTTAACATTTGACATTGAGATGTGTTACAGTTGTTCTCTTCCTGCTAACCACACAGATGTTTACAGTCATACTGTTGTTCTGTTGAACCATATGTAAGATATAACACCATCTATTTCCCTTTAAATATTTTGGCCTTAGCCTTCACAGTGAAGCCTAACCACAGCTTCTAGTACAAAGTACAAATACGTCATCCTCTCCCCAATAAATCATGACATTTGAAATAAACAAATCATTAATTTCATGCTTGTACAGTTGTGCTGTCTAAAAAGTAAGAGACAAGCTTTACACTAACGGTTGCATCACAGTTTGAATGTCTTATCTGTACAACTGTGTCCTCCTGTCAGTCCCATATTGTTCTCACAGTACTGTAAATCTTCAATTACCAGTGTTCAAATCGACTTGTGTTCTCCAGACAGAAACCTTTTATGCCGATTGGTGTCATCGGGGCTCAGACATTGCCATTATATGCTGCTGTTACTTTTCGTCCTCATCCAGATAAGGATCTCATGTCACCACACTATTTTTACACAGGCTAGAGTCCCTTTCCATGCAAATCCATTTTGTATTATTATTTAGAACATGGTCATCCACATACAGGAAAGTGGATCAGAATGAAGTCAATGCCATGATGTAGTTTCTCAGTTTATTTTCGTCAAACCAGTTTTATTGTCATCTGTCTGAACTGTTGTACTCGCTGCATCTCCTGTATGAAGATCAGTGATGAGGATCTGTACAGAGGCAGAAAGCAGAGAAAAAAGATTCAGTGCATTCTTCTATCGCAAGCATTTAAATTAAAAACTTTAAGAGACATTTGCCATAATCATTTTATGATCCAGATTTTCCTTTTCTTGTGGAAATGATATAAAATAAATATCAGTATATCAGTCTTAGTGATCACCCGCAGCCATGTCTGCATACTAATCAACCCAATGTGGCTTCTGGCCCAAAGTCTGAGACTACACTATTATAATATTGGTAAATGATGAGTTACATAAATGTGACAAAACTGAAGAGATGAAAGATGGGGCGAGTCAGAGGTCTAGTAAGGACAGTGTGTGTGTGTGTGTGTGTAGGCTAGTTTTTATATCCTGTTGGGGACTGTAACCTGAATACACGCTAACCCCGAGGGACTCTTGTCACCGTGGGGACAAAAAATTTTTGAGAGTTAAGACTTGGTTTTAGGAGTTCAGGTTTTAGGTTTTAGGTAAAACATTTATTTGAGATTGTTAGAGTAAGGGGCTAATGAATGCATTATGCCAAGAAGAGTCCCCACGGGTATAGTGTAACAAACAGTGTGTGTGTGTGTGTACAGAGGGGTTTTACATTGTGGACTTCACGGTCTGGTGCCTCACATGCATGAAAGGAGGGATGTGGTAGATGACAGTTAGAGAGGAAAAGATGGAAGGAAAACAACAGACGGCATAATGTAATACACAAGAGAAACACACCAAAGAAAAATTAGGGTTTTAAAACCTTATAAACAATACTCAGTTGTGCTGTTTTCTGCACCTGATAAGGACCTGACGATTGTAAAAGATTTATATGTATTCCTCAAAGGAAGCAAAGATAAATTGCCACTCTGATCCTCTGTCAGTTCAGTTTGCAGGATCATTTAGCTTGCTATACTGCCATCTTGGGTTCATATCCAGTGTAGAGAATTTTTACTTAGAGCACTTTAAAGTACTGCATGGGATCCGATTAATGCAATCATTTTGTTTAGCAAGAAACTTTACCTTTCACAAAAAAACAAAGCAAAAAGTTTCACGTCTTTAATTATCATTGTGTACTTTTAAGAACTTTTTATTGTTTAAAAGATTCATTATGCAAATTCATACCACTCAGATTACACAAATTACATTATACTGTTTATTTATTTACTAAATTGTAGCTTTTGAAAAAACTGTATGGGTGTGTTGTGTTTTTTTTTTTCTCCCACAAAATTTAAGCATGATTGTCTCCTTTATTTATTTTCAGAGCGCCTCAGATTCATGCACTTAATACAAGAAAAAAAAATCCTCCCTGGGGGTGAGCATGATCTCTTAGATGAGTTAAAACTCAGACTTTAAGCAGAGAGGCCCACGATGACTAATGTGTGCTACAGACAGGCTCATCACTTTCAGTGCATGATGTTACAGTTATACAAGCTATTTGTATAAGAGAAAGAAACGTGAAAAACAAATGTGAACATGAGGAATATACAGGAGATGTTCTTCCTAAAAGAAGACAAACAAAAAATCTAAATTCAGGCAATGTCTTTAAAAGTGTATTGTGAGGTCTTTGCACAACACAAGAGTCGGCTCTTTTTTCTAACCTTGCGGTGGAGTGGTTGAGTAGCTGGGATTACTGGGTTGGTAATAGGTGTCTGCAGTTGGAGAGCTGGACAGAGATTTTATCCTTCGCTTCGGTTTGATTTTACAGGCATGTCTTGTCTGTAGCAAGATGAAGGAAAGAAACCCATAACTGCCTGGTTGGAGGCTGGTGTAAATTGTCCTATCCGCAATAACAGATACTTAAGTGTGCATTCTTTCCTTTGTTGTGGAGTCCATTGAGTCTGTTCCAAAAGCTGATGGTATCTAATTGGCTGACACTGTTGGGTCCATTCGTCCACAGAAACTGTCTCGTGATTGGACAGTGGTTGAGTTGGCAGAGGTACAAACTATAGGTGGTGGTGGCCAGTGGACGCCTGAGCCCCTACTGACCAAACAAAGACCACAAATACACTCTGTCTGGAGTGTAACAGTTGTGAATATGTACTGTGTGGTTGCTAATAGTGGTTATGAAGTGGTGAGGACTAGTAATAAACTCTGACCCAGGCTTCCCTGAGGTCTGTTCATCATGACTACGGGCATGAAATGAGCTCATTTACATGCTTAATCAATTAACTGCATAACTACAATAAATCAGCAATAAAGACACTATAGCATTGTGGGTAGTAAGTAAATAAGTATGCATTGTCACTGCAACAAATAAAAGAAAGTGTTATCAGTTGTTTGTTAATTAGAAATGTAGGTGAATAAAATGTTTACTATATGCTCATGTCCTTGCTTCTTGTTTCCTTTCTTTTCCTCCTGACTTGTCTGATTTACTAACTCACTCTCATTCTCACTCATTCTGATTCTGACCATTATTAATGCTGTTATTTCCATCCACCTCTGTCCTCTCCACTCTCTCCCTCCTTCCCACTCTTGTTCTTTAACAGCATCTTTTTCCTTGTGGGTAAATGTACTAATGGCTGAGATGAAAATGAGCATTTCCTGCCTCATTATCTCCCATCTCTCCTCCACATCTTCCTTTTTCACTTTTTGTGTCACTCATTGCCACTCTTTATCTCAGATGACTAATTTTTCCTCATCTCTGCTCATCTTATTCTCTGTCCGCTCCTTTAGGCTCTGTCTTCATCTCTGACGGCTGAAGTTAGTTCTATTCTGTCTGCAGAATCATCTTTGAATAAAGTCAGCCGCAGTGATACGATCGTCTCTGACCGCCCTAATAGCCGTCAGGGACATACTTCCCTCTGGGACATCAAGCGAGGGGGGGAAGGAAAACTGGATAGGAAGCTTGGGCTGGGGAGAACGAGAGGCGCATTACAGCTCATTACTCTGCAGTGCACTGACAGAACGATGACGCAGTTCACACAGGCTGGATCTCAACTGGGAGATAGCAAGATGCATGTGCAAACACATGCATATGTATAAACACATACACGTGAAGTGGAAGACATTGGCTGTATGATCCATTCTGACTAGACTGTTTTAAAACTACATACTGCAGTATGTTGACACGTTATCTGAGACAGGGTAGTAGCATAAAGAATGGCATTAGTATGTGTAAAGCTACTACTGCTGACTGCCAAGTTTAACTCACAGGGGCTAAAAGTAGGTGAAGAGTCCCCATTTTTACATACAGTACTGGATGGCCTGATGATGCACCATATTTTCAATAAGCCATTCAAATTAACCAACAAAATACAGTGTTTGTCCATGGCCTCCAGCATTTTTTGATCTGATGCCTCTATTGGCAGGACGGTATCATTTGTCTTCCAAAATTGTGACAAAACACTGTTTTATGATCTGACACTGCAATGGTTGAAGTTTGGCTCAGTTTAGGCAGAAAAATGCCATGGTTGTTTGTTAGTGACTCAGTGGTTTCCCTCAGCTCTATGGAGCATTTTAGCTTTCATTTTGCTGGGGGTTTTTTTTCTTAGTTCACTCTCACCGCTCTCATCAGTCACAGCATGTAGCTGTTTCCAGTTTAAACCCACTGTCTATTTGCTCGCCTAGCACCAAACAAAGTTCACAGCAGCCTGATGGACGAGTATAGTTTGAGTCCTCTGCTGTGCTATACATTCCAGTGTCGTGAAGTTTCCTCCCATTACTTTTTGACCTCCTCTGACCTGATCTACTCTCATCTTTCTCATTCTGCATCTCCATGTCCTCCCTCTGCCTTCTCCTCTCCCACCCTGACTCTAACTCATTTACCTCTCCCCCATCAGCTTCATGAAATTTTATCTCCTCACTAACAATCTCAGAGTGATTTGAAGGGAGCTGAAAGCGAATGGCACTACTCTTTTTAATGATGTATTTATCCTTATAATGGGGGAAAAAGTAACCGTGACAGAAAGAAATGCTTCTGTGTGATCGTCTTTGATTGTTAAATTTCAACAAATCACTGCTCAGTCCCCCGCTGAACCCTGCTCCTTTCTAAAAGGAGTTTGTTTCCTCTGGGCTTTTTAAAGGGTGACACAGTGTCTTCAAATGCAAGACATGCGTGTCGAATGAGCCAGAGTTTTTAGATTACCTATTAGTGTGGAGGTTTGTGGATACTAGGAGGACTGTTGAAGCTGCAACAGAATCTGTAGTCACTGCGTGGGAGCATCATAACCAAGTGTCTGCCAGCTTGTTTCATGTTTTTGTTGTCTTTTCAGCCAAGTCAGTGGGGCTAAGATTGGGTTGATAAACTAGCTAGCAATTTGACTCTGACTGAAATCAGAGAAACTTTTTTCTCAAAAATTACTACTGAATTTTAGTGTTTAATCTGCCTGCATCATCACCGTAAACTGTATATGTACTGTGCAAAAATGGAAAGCTAGACGGTTGTAGCAACAGTACCGAAAGGGAGCAAGAATTCAATTCCTCTTATTGGCAAGAGTGATCAGAATTAGTCAAGTAAATAAACTGGGTGCTGAAAATGTAAGAATAAAATCAAGAGAATAGAAAAGAATAGTATAGACAATACAGGTTGGAATTCAGTGCTTTGATCAAGCATCCTCAGGGTTGTCACAGGGCTCTGATCTCTCTAACCACCAAAACTTCAACTGTGGATCCCTCTCTCTCTGGCTTCTGATCCCACTATGAGATCAAACTATGATCTTTTCTAATCCTTATGGTTCTGCTGTTGACCTCTGCTGAGCCTGTGGTGTATCTGGGACTGAATGAGTTTATATAACACCAGCTTGTCTTGCATAACCAACTGACCATTGGCAAGCATAGCACTATTATGTTAAGGCCAAAGTTTTTGTTTTTTTGTTTGTTTGTTTGTTTTTCAATTTTTCAGCCTGGAATCCAACATGAATAAAATTAGTGTTCAGCTCTGGGACCTCATTAAAACTCATTAAAACAATGTTAATACTCTGTTCACGTGGAGGCTAAGATTAACATCCCTTGACCCGTTTTGTTTTTAACCAACCTCAGGACAAGTTCATCTGAATGTATTTTCAATGGTTTTAACAATTTAACTAGAAACTGTTTCTAAAGAATAAAGCAAACTTAAAATGACACGTTTCAAAGTATTTGAAAGCTGTTTTTGTCTAAGTCAAAGCCTACAGCAAAACACCAGTGAGTAATGGCTGAATTTGGATAACGCTATCCGACATTAATGTAATGCTTGTGATTGGTTGCTGGTTGAAATCCCCTGACAAGCTGAAAATGGTGGGTTATGTGAATGAGTGAAATTTATTTACTTCAGTGACAACCAGTACAGGGTTTATAGCAGGATTGTCTTAAGTGGTGTTTGTCTGATAAACAGTGCAACAAAGTATATACATGCGTGGTATGTGTATGTGTGTGGTTGTGTTTGGTCAGTTTGTGGTTTTCCAGTATTTTAACTAAGCTCTGCTTCAGTTGTCATTATCACATCATTATTTCAATTGGATGACCTCTTTAGATACATAAATAAATAGAATAGTTTTTTGTTGCCTATTTTAACTTGAGTTGAATGTTTTTGTCAAAAGTGTGGGAATGAAGAATTCCCTTAAAGCACACACTTCAAAAATCCATGGTCATCCATTTAAAAGTAAGGCTATTTTACATTGTGTCTGAAGAAAAAATAGATATATTCAGGATATACAAGATTTCTCATTATCAGAGACTCTCCAATCTTGTCAGAAGGCACAGGCGCAAACCACAGCCACCACCACTATGTTGCCGATAGTTGCCAGCACAGCGATCCACAGCCAGATGGTGTCACTGGACACTTTGCCATCATCCTCTGTTTCTGAGGGTCGGGAGTAGCCGGCGTTGAGGTTGGACGTGGACGTCTGCAGGGACGTGTTGCCATTGTATGGGGAATCCATGAAGGCCCCGCTCACAGCCGGGAAATGCTGTCAGAGGAGGAGGAGAGGGACGGAGGAAGAGAACAAGAAAAGAAAGAGGAACATTAGCACATTACGATGCAGACATGCTGTTGTCTTATAGGGGAAGGACAGAAAAGTTAAGCTGTTGAAATAAATTGTGTTGTTGATTAGATTTACTTTATGAAATAGTCTTAGAAAATCATATCTTCCAGATTACTCACTGAGCTAAATGATTTTTTTCATTCATTTTCACAGTTGATCTTGATTATGTGCCTAAACTTCCACTAATCTCCAGCACAAGTAAAACTATGGCTTATAAAACTTTTCTAAACCAGCTTTTAAAGATAGCACCATACAAGTGAATAGACTGGAATGCAAATGTTTAAAATAGAGAATTGACTGATCAGTTTGGATCATCAGCTCTGACTTAAGTCTGATTTCCTCCCCCAGCAGTTGCAGAGACATTTTAATTCTTAAGATATTCCTAGTCTCAAAGGGCAAAAAAAAAACATCAGATGCATTCAGCCCTAAATGAACCAAACAGTTGTGAGTGAACAATAATATGTTCTGTTCAGAAGGTTAATCCCACAGCTGTGCTTGGTCTCAGGACAACTGCACTGTACAGTGAGGAGCAATCGGCATCTCAAAGGGATTAATTCTCAGACGGATTAACAAAGTCTGACACATGCCACACATACAGTAGAGACAGACACACAGAAACAGAGGATGAAAGAGAAGGACAAAAAATGAGTGAGGCAGATAATGAATTTCACTTTTTGTCTCAGCTGGACGTGTTTGTCCCTGGGGGGCTTCCATAGCATCTGGTCATACAGACAGAAAAGAGATGCAACCGCTATACATGGCTCTACCTCCAGTGATTAGCAACTGAAAATGTCTACAGAAGAAGAAACAATCATACACACATGCACACTTTTACACACACACACACACCACCTACAGTTGTAGTTGCTTGTGTTGCTTGAGGGAGCAACACCTGTGCTGTAGACACACATAGACATGGGGTAGAAACTCAGGTGTGAACTAAATCTACTGTACCTTGTCATCAAGCTCACTGACACACTGCAAAAAAAAAGACAATAAGACAAGCACACGGGCTGTCACATTCTCTCACGTATATGCAAACCATAGACTGTATTATGTCTGATACAAACGGACAGCTCAGTGGCCATTAATAATTCCAGCTTTCACTCTGACAGCTGAAAGGTTCAAGGCGGTTTGACCCTTTAACTTGTGGGTGTTTTAGCATGTTAAACCCTCATTCTGTGATTGCTCAACACCATCACTTCTCCCAAATTGGTCCTCAGGGATGTTAAAGTTTTGGAAAAAATCCTCTTATAACCCGATGTGCGGAGAGTTTTACAATCATCACTTGTTTGATAATTAAAATGTATGAAATGGGGAAATAGGATGAAAGCAGAATTAACTCTATGAGGCTTTAAAGTGTCAGGGTAATGGGGAAGCTGAGATTCTATCATCATTTGAAAAAAAAAATCATTCATTAAAGGCTTAGTTCACCCAAATCTAGAAATTATCAATATTCTTATGGTGAATATGGGGGTATTAGTTTGGCAATACTGTTTGCCAGTAGCTGTGAGACTATATCTTAGTCTTGTGAATGTGTAAAGGAATCTGCAAATGTGTATTCATATCTGCAAGTGAGTCCTAGAAACAGTTACAAAACACATGGTAGAACAAGTGCAAAATGTATTAAAGAAAATGAACTTTGATGAAGCTGATGGATACATGTTTCTGACTCTCTGCATCTGTGTGACTGCAGCTGAGGTCAGACCCCTGTGATTGTAAATAGATTTGTTTTTGTCTTCCACTGTGGCTCTGGGGTGCTTCAAGCATCAGGTTCAGTTTGACCCAGAGTGCCCCTCAGGCTTCTCTTGCGTCCTCATCGCCCTGTCTCCACATCCAAACTGCAGATGCGACTTCAGGGCAAATTCTCACTGAGGAAACCTTTCGTACTGAGGGGAGTAAGAGACTGTTTCTCTTTTGTCGTCACCAAATAATGTGTTATAAGAGAAACCCAGTATAGCACGTAATATTCAGTTAATGCTCACTGTTCATTGATCATTATGATGTCCTCACGGTGGAGTGGAGGTATTTCCACAAAAACACTTTCCTGCAGACTTTATGAGATTATCTGACACCATTTGTGTTAGTGGAGGTATAGGCTACTGACATGTGGTTCAGATGTTTGGTGGTTTTGGTTAAATCAGCTTCTTCAGTCTGTCTATACACCAGCTGAGGTGCACATGATTTACTGTAAGGTTTTAAGCAGTTTGTAAACAAATTAGAAAGACACTGAAGGAACTCTTTATATTTTATGTTGCAGCATAAGGACAAATCCCAGATCTCCCAAAGAACTTACAACCTGAACGAGAGAGGAACTCATTCATTCTGTTTAGGTGGACTTGTGTGATCCTCAGAGAAGCTTTATGTGTGAGCTGTTCAGTTCATCTGTGTTTATAGAAATAATTTCTCATATTTCCTTGTATTTTGTATTATTTACGTGAATTATTTCCTGGTCACTTTTGTATTATTTACAGCTTCACAATGCAACAGCTTTACCATATGGAAGTCATGTATCCTCATTAAAAAGACAAATACAAATGCTGGATAACTTGCTGCTCCTGAAGCCACCTAGTGCTGCTACTGTCAAGTAGTGTTTGGCCATGTGGCGATGTGTGCCTCACTGTGTGCTCAGGTGCCATAATAAACAACTTGTATGGGAAAATAAACTGTTTCAAAACGGACAAATGAGAATAAAATCTCTCTCTAAAATTACTCATCCCAATCTTAAATGTAGATGTAATGGCACAAAAGATTAAGTTCTCAGTGATACAGATACAAATATTCAGGTGAAATCTTATGGAAAAACATACTGATCACATCCATCTATTATCCATACCGCTTATCCTTTAAGAGTCGGCTGCAGCCAATCCCAGCTGACACTGGGTGAGAAGCGGGATACAGCCTGGACAGATCACCAGTCTATCGCATGGCCATACTGGTAACATGTCCCTACTAAAAGGTATGGATCTCAGACTGCACCTGCTAAATATTAAAACCCATTGATATACACTACGTGTGTGTCTGTGCGTGTGTTCCTTCCTTCTCAGAACTGAAAAAAAGAGTCTGAAATCTTGTAACCCGTAAGATACGGCGGCATAATTTATAAGAGCTCTCACATCAGCCACTTAATATGTATATTTAATTAAAACTGCCTCCAAGGGTTTTTCATGAGTGTAGGAAAGGGAAAGGGGTAAAAAAAATTTCCCGTCCCCTTGCTGGTTCATAAGCACACAACATAAAGCGCCCAACATGCAACTGACTCTTTTCCAGCGACAGGAGCACTGAACTTGTTCACCTTCTCATTAAAAAGTCTCTGCCCGGGAGCTGTGTCTCAGCACAGAAAGGTCATCAAAATACAAAATAAAAAATAAAAACAGCACTGAGCAGGAGCATGTGCTGTTACACTGCACGCCTAGAAGACAAACTACCCAAAGATATAATGAGTTTGTTTTTAGAACCGCACGGTCAAAAAGCTGAATACCTGTTGTATAGTGCAACTCTGCATGGTCAACTGAAAATGTGTAACTTTAACTCTGCCATTTTTTGCTGAACTGACATGAATGCCATGACTGAGCAAACAGAGCAGAACTATTAAGTAATGTAAAGATAAACTGCACAGTTGCAGAGGAGGAAGCAACTTTCTCCTTACTACAACAAATTCTCGGCAGTTTAGTCCATAATGCATTTGTCTCTTTGTGTCGTTGCCTCATTGTTCACCATAGTTCAAAACAAAGTGCAGGAGAATGAGCTAGTTCAAAGGTACCTTAGATTTTTATTCTTCATAAATCTGTTGCTATGCAGTCATAATCTCTATCATAAATGTATTGTCTCTATAATGTTTAGCAGCTTTTTGCATAGGTTTATCCCACTTACTAATCAGGTCTGGATGGAATTAGTAGTTAACGAGGTTCAACAAAAGATGAAGACATAGCTCAAAGTAATTAATAACACACCACAGTTATATGTTGTGATACATGACTGTACTTTGATTATCTGTTTCCTCAGTAAGACTTCAGAAATACTGTACAACGTCATATGGGTGGTTGGAACGAGAGTGTTCCAAGACAGATAAGCGCGCACACATGCACAGACATAAACACACACAATGCATGCTTACAGCTGCTGCATTGAATATCAACATTGAACTGTGTAGAAAAGAGGCAATCTGTTCATTCAGATTAAAGGTACAGTTATATAAAGAATTGACCTCTTTTGGTCTGATGACGGCTTTAAAGTTTTCATGTGCACAGAAAGAACCACTTCATTAGATTGTGCCTGATTGACAAGTTTGTTCTCCAACCAGTGATTATTTTTGTTTATTAATGTGCTCAGTATTTTCTCAATTAACTGTCTGAATATAGTGAAAAATGCCCACCTTCAGAGCCCTACTTAACCAACAACACAGAACCTATAGATGTTAAGTATGGTGCATGTGATCCAGGAAGAGTAGGCACCAATACTTCTAAAATATCAAAGATTTCAAATAAAAGTGAAGCTAGTTTATTTGAATATCTCTGAAAAGTGTTTGACCAACGCCTTGTTTGTGTTACATTCGTCTGCAATCACAGTCTAGTAAAGTTACTAAAGTTTATTTTGGTGTATACATTGACCTGACATGGCGAATCAGTAAAATAAGGATCACAGTTAATACAACTGAAACATAAAGTAATTTGACTCCACAGCTCTACTTCATCAGTATACCAGAGAGGCGGTGTTACAGAAAACTGATACAAGCAGCTATAGTTGCAGCACACACAAAGTTGGTAAAAGAGCCAGTCAACCAGCCATTCCAGGGCACTGATGGTGAGACAGTGATTTAACATAGAGCTTATGATACAACCAGACAAACCACAGTGGGCCAAAAAAATCAACAAGAATAAATTCAATTGAATTTAAGTTGTGCAGGTGATTAGAAAATCAAATCTGTGAGGGAAAAAAAACAAGATGCACAGATTCTATCCCCCCCCCCAAAAAAACTGCCTGCATGGCAAACCTGGTGCCAGTGCTGAAACTAGAAATCTGTTTGCTGTTGTTTGTTCTGAAACACTCTCAAACATCACAACAGCATCACAAAAGCAAATGCAAGACTGCTGATATCATGCACCTTTTGCACACCCTAATTTGTTACAGATTCTCTGTAGGTGGAGAGGAAGTTTATTCACTGCAGGTAATCTGATGTGTGAACAGCAGCTGAGATGTGTACTTAAATGTTAGATATGACTCACAGAATTTGTCTAACATCTGGAGCAGCATCAAACACAAACAGTATTTCAGAAATTCAAAGTTCACATATTAAATCATTCTACCATTCGAGCGAGTTACTTGTAAAACATGCCTAATAAATGCAGCTACAAAAGTCACTGACTTAACAGTTTCCCCCAAAATCATTATAGGTTCCCTGCTACTAAATCTTGTATGAATATAAGCAAACAGAACAAACTGTGATTAACAGAGAGAAAAGAGATGATTAACTACAGAAAATAATAAAAAATATAGAATATAGAAGATTAAGAGAAACATGGAGCAAGAGACGAAAAATAAAGTGAGAAAGAGAGGTGTACCTACTGCCGGCTGTATATGAAGAAAGAGATCAGTTCCTGTCTGTCCCGTCCTACACTCTGACTTAGACTGAGTGCATCCAGAGAGAGAGAGAGAGAGAGAGAGAGAGGAGCGACGCTTCATGAGAGGGAGAAACCTTGTGAGAGAGATAGAGAGAGAGATCCCTCCCAGTGAAAGTGAGAGGTGAGGGTGCACTGTGAGAGCATGTGTGTGAGACTGATCCCGCTGCTGTGAGAGTGAGTGTATAGATGTAAAAACATGTGTGTGGGTTGTGAGACAGAGAACACGCCATGGTCAGGTGTAGGTGAATAAAAAGTGTATTACTGCGTGAGTGTGAGTGTGACAGAGGAGAGTTTTACAGGAGATGCTTTCATCTTTGAAACAGCTGAGTTTGTTTGTAGCCTCACACAGGCAGATTACATCTCACTAGCTGACCCCTTAAAATAGATTTCAGCCTTGTCACCTATGCACTGGCTAATGAGAAAATGTTTGGATGATGATATGATCCAACCTATGATTAAAAACAAATGTTGCACTGTAGATATGAAAAGAAAATGAAGAATCAAAACTGCTGTAACAGCCACACTTCAGACGTATTTAGAAACTGATTTTGGTGGAAATTTAAGGAGAAATATTAAGTATGTGTTTTCCAAACTGATAATGAAAAAAGATCAGGTACAGCCCAGCAATTGGGGTTTTATTCAGCCAGTCTAAAAACTGGATAAAGTTAATGTCTCTCAATTTTCTCTCAAGCTACTTCATTTGAGGAAAGAGACAACTGAAAGATTCTGTTGTTCCTCACCAGGAAACAATGCTATGCAAAATGGCGAGAACACCAGGGTGGATGGAAAATGACATGACAGAAATCTGAGCACATGCTGTTCACCTCAGCCTGCTCGTTCACCTGGATGATCAGACTCCACGTCTGGGACAGTGTGTGGACACGCAGGTAACAGCAATTAACTAACAAAAAACGAGGTGTCCCGTGTGTATTTGCGGTTTTCACACTCGAGCTTTCATGTACATATGGTATGCACCTGTGTATCTGCGCGTGTGCACGCCGATGTGTGCCTGCTCGTACAAATATTAATAGCATGCATCTGTATGTATGGGTGAACGCATATGCAAAGGTTATAGAACATGTGTCTCTCTGCTTGTGAGCATCATGCTCTGTGTGTGAATCAATGCAGAAAACAGAACTTGTCATAATTTGTCTCCTAGTCAGGTTTTAAAGACTTATACACAGTGCAGCTGCTTTATGCTTCAGAAACTGATATTTTGGAACAAGGCACAATAGGGGATAATGTTTTTTGCACTGAAACCAGTTAATGTGTAGGGTACAGATGTGTGTGTGTTTGGATTTTTTTTGTCCATCTCTACTCTATATGCACAGGTGCACATGCTTGTATGTATATAAGCCATCCTTCTGTGAGACTGTGTGGTTGCATGTGCACATAAGTGCGTGTGTCCGCGTGAGTGTGTGTGTCCAGGAAAGTGACGATTTATAAAGTGATGTAATGTTCTTCTAAGTTGAGGAGAGAATTCCAGAAACTGCCTCTGGTGATAACACACACACACACACACATGCTCGCACACACAAGGCGCAAATGAATGCACACATATATGCAGCAGGAACACACATTCATCAATCACCGAAAGCACACACACACTATGACACACTGGAGGCTGGGGGTTATTTAAAATGAGGGGAATTTGAGCGAAATAAGGGAGTTTTGGGCGATGAAGAAAAAAAAACTCATAACCCATAATTAGTCAAGGACTGGGGGAGAATAAAAGATGCCAGAACTC
Source organism: Lates japonicus (assembly GCA_033238685.1). Classification (NCBI taxonomy): domain Eukaryota; kingdom Metazoa; phylum Chordata; class Actinopteri; family Centropomidae; genus Lates; species Lates japonicus. Next base: position 5,354,908 of record BRZM01000029.1, on the reverse strand, counting down.
ACTTATCACTTATGAGGCATTTGTCTCACAAGCTATTTGTTTCAAAAGCTATTAGTGTAGCCATTGATGTAAAGTTTGCTCATGGGCGAGGGGAATATTTCCTCCTTGTGCACACTGTCTCACACTCGCTGAAGCTTTATCAAGAGGAGGAAGATTATATTCGCATTTTATGTCTGAATCTTAAATTCTACAAATATATACTCAGGGTTGAAAATTTGGGTCTCCATCTGTGACCGCTTTAACAGAAAAAAGACCATGGAAGAAAAGAGGGGAAGGACAGCAGAGAAAGAAATGAAGGGGTGGATAAACAGCCCCACAGCAGCCAGCTGTTCCTCTTCTTTCTGAAACATCTGTCATAGAGGGGGAAACACTGGAAGAGACAGAGGGGAGGTGAAGAGGGGAAAATACAGAAGAGATGAAGAGAAACAAAGGAAAGGCAAAAGAGATTTTTTTTTAATGTTTTTATACTCTTTTTGTTCCTGTGTAGTAGACTTGTGTAAAGTTTGACGAAGTTTGAGCTGGGAAAAAAAGTGATTTTGAAATTTTACCATGTTTGCCATCTTAGTTTAAAGTTGAGGCTGAGGAAAATGTCATTAAGTTTGGAGGTACTTTGTAAAATAAAGTATTCAACTGATTGAAAAGCAGGGGATCACAAAAGCAGTTCATCCTGAGGGGAAAATGAATATCATGGCAATCTATCCCCTAACCTAACGGTGGGTAAAATTCTGGCTTTAACTTTCCCCTTTTACTGGGGACAGTAAATGTCTGTACAAATTTTCATCCAATAGTTGTTGAGATATTCAGCTCAAGTGCTGAACCAAGCCATCCACAGAATCACACTCTAACAGGGCTAAAACTGATGTAAAGCCTCATTCAAAGCCTCAGTACGATCTTGTCTGACAGATCGTGTCCTGTGATGAATTCACTGACGCTGCTTCAGCAACACAGGGACAAAGCTCCGGCTCCTCTTAAAACTGCCAATGTGACAGGAAAAAATGCAATTAACACTCAAAATGAGCTGTTTTCTGGTGAGTTAAGTATCATCATCAGTTTTTCTACATAGGATGAATTTTTTAAAAACAGTGAAGTATGACAAACACTGACTGATGAGATGGGTCTGAGATGTGCAGATAGTATTTTCTTCATTTAATTTGTCTCACTTTATAACTTCACTTTATATCACTGAAGTTGAATTATCGGTCAGTGCTTCTATCTCCAGATCTCAGATTTTACTTAATTTGAGAAGAACCTCCAAAAAAACTCCAAAAAGTAATTTAATTGCATGTTTGAATGACTTTTAAAGACCTGCACGCAGTGGGTTGGTTTGGTCTGAATAAAAGCAGATTTAATTGAGTTCATTTAAAATGACTCTCATGAGGTGATGATTTCAGTCTGACACCCAAAAAAAAACTAGATCAAAAAGTGAAAGCAGCTGAAAATAATTTCCAAGTTATTGAGCCGTGTGACGAAAAGAAAATGCCACTGTTAGAATACGTCCAGAGGAGACCTGAGCCCTGTGAATACATGACAAGAATGAAGGGAGCGAGAATAACTGAGACAGAGAGGAAGAAAGAGAAGAGAAAGCGCAAGGGAAGGCGGAGGTGTCTGGTCTATAGGTTATGGTGAGCGAGAGATGGTGGCAGAGGAATGAGAGAGAAAGAGAGACATAGACAGTGAGAGAGAGAGAGGCTTGTTCTCATGGCTGGTTGAATCTATGCTTAGTTTCGCTGGAGGCTTCAGAGCCTGACAGACGAGCAAAGAACAGCATTCACTGACATCACTAGATGACCTTATCCACATTTCATAAGACCCTTCACGTTTCACACACACACGTTTGTTCCACTACGCCCAAGGGGGGGGGACACTTGACATTATGCATTCCCTAGCACCTTACCCTAACCTTAACCTGTAACCTGAACCCTGAAACCAAACTTAATCCTCTAAAAGCAGTCTCAACAACAACATGAGTTTGTTTGGCTGCACTGTAAACAAATACACAAGTTGCTCCTGTGTTGTAATTCTGCTCAAGGAGTGTTTGCTGTGGTATTAAAGCATACTTCCTGTTACCATCAATTTAAAAAAGTAAAATAAGAGCTGTAACAATACAGTCACATGCTGTGACAGGTCTTTGTGTTGCCTACTACAGTATAAGCACATGCTGTACTACGTAACATTTTAGGTGTAAAGACTGGTTTATCAGGGATGTTATAGGGGTTTGTATCAAGTCATACTGTAATGTAGTGCAATATAAGTAATGTATACTGTGTGAGAGAGATTATCTTAATCCTCTCAGAAAAAGAAAACCAAACTCTGACACTGCAATAGAGATAACACTGTGCTGCAATGCTACCCCAGAAAATGAATGAACTGCTCACTACATTTCAAATTTGAAGCTTAAGCAACGTGATTAAATGTACAGTGGATATACTCTTTTACTAACACAATGCACTATAAATGCACATAAATGAGGTCACAGGTTAGCCAGCAATGGTATGTCAATATAAGTTAATAATCATCAAAATATTAATGTATTCAGATATAATTCTATTCTATACTATTATTATTCTACTATTCTATTCTCTATAATTCTAGATATATTAACTTATAAGTTGGCTTCTGATTCTCACAGACAATCGAGTTCTCATTATTAAGACTAATCCCAAGGTGAGTTCTGGGTTGACGGTTAACTCACTTACATAACAAAACTGCAACTGTGTCCATCCACATGCATGTGTGACGTGTGTGTATGCACCTAATCTGTCATGACATCCATCCTGAATGAATAATGCATTACAGACCTTATATTATGCGTGCCATGAATGACTCATCCCTCTGTATGCTTACTGTGTTTAGCATTAAGCTTACAGAATTACCACTATAGTGTACTTATCGCAACTCTGTGCTTAAATGATAGAGGGACATTTACAACATAAATATACTAATGACTCCAGCATTTGAACTGTGAGATTGCCCAGAAAGTTCATGTGAGTGTCAAAGCCACTTCCGTGTGGGCGCTGACATGAACAAACATGCTAATATCAAAACTACTGAGCATCACTGCAATAAAAGGGAGAAAGACACAAGAAGAAAAGAAGCTGCAGGAGAAAGTCTGACAATTAGTTGTAGAGAAAAACATGCTATTTCAACACCTCAAGAGCTGATTAAACAAAAGTCCCAGCGCTGAGAGAATGCACAGTGTAACCTATTCCAGCTGTTTCTGGACTCCATGCTGTTTATCATGGGGCTGAACGTCAGGTTTCATGACTTTAGCATTGTCTTGCTGATATCAGTACTATGCAACTCATTATGAATGTAGAAAATAAGAGGTCCATTCATTTAAATAACATGCCAAATTTTTATACAATCATAACCGATGTCTAGATAAGCACATAAGAAGAAAAAAAGAAACATATTAGATACATGGTTTTGCCTTATAATCCCACCGTACTGCACGGTATGCATGAAACACACTGATAGAAAAGCTAACACACTTAACTGAAAGGAAGAGTTTTTCATGATGGTTCAAATTCACTGTCTATGTCAAATAGATGCCCCCCATGAAGTAGCTGATAAACTCTTTAACAGATGGTAATCTGACCTAACTCTCCATCACACACACTTTGATAGACAGGACTTAATTAAAGACGAATCTAACATTCACTCTGCAGAAAAAAGAGGTTTGGGATAAAGAGAGAGAGAGAGTCCAATTATCAACACAAGGTCAGTCACTGACACTTCATCAGTGATAGAAAGAGCATAACTGAAATCAACATTTAGATGATTAACATGATAGACAGAAATAATTAATATGAGATGTACTCATAGTCCTCTCCACTTTTTGAAAAGAAAGTGGTCTTTACTTTATAGTAAGTGGACTTTGAGGTGTTGTCCATTGCTAAGAGGCTGACATCATTATGAGTTTAAATGACTCTCGAGCCTTTCAACTGCAAAAATTGCAACACAGGTTTTTTCTTCTTCCTCTATTTTGTCTAGGAGGCAAAGTTTTGGAGATGCATGGTTTCAGGTAGTGAGAACATTAAGGTGTTGACTGTAGAGTGTTCAGAGACAGTTAGTGTGGGGTGATTAAGGACCTCACATTGAGCACACCCTGATTAACTATCTGAGAACAGATGGCTATCAGATGAGGCTTTCCATCAAACTCCTTCAGTTGGACAGGGTTCACGTCAGGAGCAGACAGGCTAAGTAACAACATTCAGGGACTTAAAGGCAAATTCCACACTATCCAGAAACCAGAAAAGGAGACCTGCTTTTTGTACTGAAATATTTACACAGAGGTGACATTTTGCCCTACAATTCATAAGTTGAGTGTGGTTGTGTAGAAAAACTTTGAGAAGACTACAACATTACTTGAGCGTGTCTTTACACAGAGGTTTAGTTGATTTAGCACCATTGAGCAGATGGATATCATAGGAGATTTTCCATCAAATCTGCACAGCTGGGCAGGGTACACTGCAAGAAATAGGTACCTAATCTGCAAGACAGGACTGCTGCATACTGCTGCGTCATACTAGAGGAAATCGTCAAGGCTCATATTTGTTACTTAACATCACTCCTGATGAAGCTCAGTGTCACGAAATGTTTGATACATGAAAGCTCAAGCTGCTAGGGATGGGACAAAATAATTCATTTTATCTAACAGTACCAGCAGATGGCACAATTTCACACTTAAGCAGGCAGCTCACTGGCTAGCTGAGTGACAGCAGGATGTGATGAATCTTCACTGCTGTGGCAGAAGTCATCAGGAGAATTCAGACTGCGCCATCTAGTACGGTGGAGCACCAACTCGATCATGCTACTTTTCTATTCTGTCCAAACTTACAGGGGAGTTGAACTGCAGATGTGGTGGCGCAATAAGTCTCAATAACACCATCTAGTGTTTGGCATTAGACCCTTTTCAATCCAAATTATGTCAACTGGGCCTCAACACAAACACATTCACTTTTTCTATTGTGACAGTAGCTCGTTTTATTTCTCAGTGACAGTTTTCAAGAGAACTGTGTTGGAAATTTGACACCAGCTCGAAAATCTAAAGTCATGTTCACTCATAAATTAATTCACTCTGTTTGTGCTCTTCCCATGAGCAAATGTCATGAACATTTTAACCTTTTAGATGTTAAATATTCATGGTAAAAACTTTTTCTAATACAACCCATCAACTCATCGCCCATTATGTTTTCTGACAAGAAAGGAAAAACATGTTAATGCTTCCTCTTGCAAATAGAGCAATACAGTTACAGTGCTTCAGTGCTGCAAAGAGCACATTCAGGGATAACAGGACTTCCACTTTGCTCGCACTAAAAAGCTTTAGTACAGTAATTATTTTCAAAACATATCCATTGGCTACACATGCACCTCACAAAAGGACTTTGATTGTAACATAAAGCTCTGCCCTCAGGCTCCTTAAAGCTCAACATCATAGAGGAGGCAGAGAGAGAGAGAGAGAAGAAAAGAAATGGCAGAAAATGGGACAAGAATAATCTACCATGATGCAGAGCAACAGAATAGATGAAACTACTACAGCAACTGTGAGGAAACGAACACAGTAAGATACACAAGACTTTTAAAACACAGAACAGAATCACTTTATTTTGCCTCTTTGAAAGTTAGTGGAGCGCAAGAGTCTAGTTTTTCTCTTAAATTTAAAAATCCATGCTGGCATACAAAACTGAAAAACCTGTATAATGCAGTAAAATGCAATCCCTAAATTCAAAACTATTTTGACTGACAAATCATTAAAACAATACTATATATAATAACAGAATGTGCTGTATGAAATAAAGGCACAAATGTAGGAAGCAATGATTGTTTTATGTCAGGGAAACAGCAGTACATGTTTTTGTGGTTCATGGATGCTTCACTTGACTCAGTTAAGAAAAAAAAAGTCACTTTGTCCTTCCTTGCGTGTCTTCTTTTCAAGGAGCCACTTTGCAGTCTGCTTCTGAGTCATCTCTGTATGTGTGCACTGTCTAAAATTGTATATATAACATGAAAATCTGTACTTTACAGATGTACAAAAACTTTTCTTACGCTCCAGTGACTCGATGTGTGCAGCTACATTTCATTCCCAAGTAATTTTCTTTGCATTCTCTCTAAAAATAGACCTTGTAGCATCTGTATTGTGTCTGCTCTTGTTACAAAGCTGCTCTTGTCATGAGGCTGTGGGATACTAATACTTTGTTGGGAGGCAAAAAAAAAAAAAAAACACTAATACTGTCAAAAAAACAAACAAACTTTACAGTAAATAAAACCAAAGCAGTAAACAGAGAAGAAAATTGAAGCTCAGGTTACAACATTAAAGAGCTCAGCTGTACATTCTCTTTAATTTACTTTGCTGAGCTTGGTTAGACCGTCTTCTTACAGTAAACAAATAATGTGACACTCACTGTAATCAGCAGTGTAATCCCGTATACTCTCCCTCCTTTGCAAAAGAACTTTTAGAGTTTATTGGTTAGAAGTCCTAAAAGTAAGACCTTAATAGATTAACGTATTTCCGGTTCCTTACCTGTGCTGCCATCAGTGATAACTCCATTATCCCTGGATCGATGGTCGACAGCCTGGGTCTGTATAGGAATGACGCTTTGTTGGGAGAGGAAGCGTTGCAAAGCAATGCAAGGGAGAAGAAGATGTAAGAGTACGTAGAAGCTTCTCCAAAACTAAACTGCAGTGCTTCGCTGGATGAGTGCAGTTGTGGATGTGCTACATAATGACACAATGAACGCTTTTCATGCTTCATGGAAGAGTCTATTCACTCAGCACATCTCTCTCTCTCTCTCTCTCTCTCTCTCTCTCTGTCTCTCTCTCTCTCTATGGATGTGTATGTTGGGAGAGCATGGGTAAACGTGCACTTGAAGCATGCCAGGCAAACCATGCAGAATTACTGATGCTGGTGTGGCTTTGGCACATAAACTCTTTTGACACTGCTACCCTGTACATCTTCCTGCTACCACTTTCTTTGGGTTGAAACTCATAATCCCTTGGTGGATCTGTAAATTATTCATCTCAATATGAAAATTTACATAAAAATCATCTTTGCACATATGTGTGTGCTTGTCTTTCCATTTCTTGCAAACTTGTTCTTATTCATAGCTTAAAACTGATACAAAAGCACTGGTAAATGGTTTATTAACTGTAAATGAAGGCATAAATTACAGCTTATCAGCCCTATTACATTTAATCACAGTCTGTTTTCATACTGTAGCTGAATAACAGCCAATATCAGCAAATGTTTCTTGTCAGGGAGCCACTTAACCTATATTATCCATCTGGCTCTTTGTGTGACTTTGTATGTGATGGGTGAGGGGCACTTCATAGTATATGTGTAAACCATAATGTGAAGCTCCTGTTCCTTTTTAAATCCATCCATCTGTTCAACATCAAATTAGGTGTCAGTGTCCACAGAAATGACTCATATAAGAATTTTCTAAGCTTCATCCATATGGTCAAGGTTTGGTTATTATTAGGCAACTAGAACCACTGAATAAAGGTTAGAGCCCCATAGGTTAAAACAATGCATAAAAGCACAAAACATAGGTTGGATAGCAACATTTCAAACTGTGTTTCTACCCAAATTTAGTGCAAAGTTTAAACAAATTCCCCGAAAATCAGCAAAAGAAAATGTGTATATATGCAGTCAGGTGCCATTAAAGCATTGCTGAGGTAGAGGACACAACAAAAAAGCACCAGTCGAACTTCAAACGAATGAAAACGATGTGGAAATTTGGAAAAGGAAATATTTGCATTTATGTTTGTGTCATATATTAATGTGAGAAAGGTTACAGTCTTCTCAATGTTCCACACACATCTGATGTTTTTGTCTGCTGAGGCATCAGTGGAAGTTTTAGTCATGAGTTTCATCTGTTTCCTTTTACTCTAAAAATGTATAAAACCAGATTTTAACTATATTATTGGTATATAAAGATTCAAAGTGCATGTTCCTGTTGATACAAATGGCCTCAGAGGATTTGAAAAAAAAAATCTCTCACAAATACTCTCCGTTATATCACACAAAATGTGGCGTTGCTCAGATACAGTCACGCACACGCCATTTTTTGTTTGTTTGTGCTTGCCATGAGTTTGTCTGTGTTGTTGAATTTAATTTCCGAAGACAGATTCACCCCGAGCCACTCATGTGTCTCCAGTGTCACAGCCACAGCGCACCAAGCTGTTAACTGTAGACCTCTATTGTACTCTCTGGCCTTTGGAACAATTACTACCGCATGAGAAAACCCCTTAAAATAGTCTCTGTTCTGGCTTTTATGTGAGTGTGTGTGTGTGTCTGTTTTAAAAAAGAGAGCGAGAATGTGACTGTACATTTATGTGCTCTACACGTACAGCACATGTGAGTATGTAGGTCTGTGCATGTTCGGCATGGCTGCTTTAGACTAATGTGTGGCTCTTTTATGCACAGTACAGTCCATTTAAACAGAGATGGTCATTTTCCCTGAGGGCCAGTGAGTCCAGCTGTCAGCAGAGAGAGTGACAAAGTCATTTTAAAAACAGCAGAGAAAGAGAGAGGAGAAACGTGGACTGGAAATGGGCAATTTTGGAATTTTATTTTTGGACACATATTTATTTTACCATTATCCCATCACAGTAAATTAGTATGTTTTATACTTGTATTATACAGGCGTGGCTGTCTGTCCGAGCTGAATCTGCCTGCAGTATTTCTGTGTCTCCTCTCATTCTGTGTAATTCTTTACAACACATCCACTTCCCATCTGTCTACAACAGCTCTTTGGCATAGATAGAAAAAACACTTTGATGTCCTCATAGCCATAAAAGACACTTTTTGAGAATATTATTTACACACACAAACATACAAATCGATGACTAACTTTCAAAAGCTACTCTGTCTGTTTACCCTATTCACTTTTTCTTTTAAAATCTTTTAAAATAATCACTACAGGTTTGTAATTGTGCAGAACAATTTTTAATACACAGTAAAAATTGTAAACAAAAACTACATAAAACTACAAAATACCAACAAAATTATTCAGTAACTGTTGATAAAAAGGAAATTATTGTTTTTTGTCACTTGGGGGCAGCACAACAAGCTGTATATAAACACTTATCAAATGTGTATGGTGAGTGTGCTGCAAACAGTTTCGAGTTTACAAATCTAGTAGACATGGACAGACATTAGCAAGTGTTTCTGTGTCTATGACAATGACATTCATGCTTCATGTCTATGAGCATGAATCAGTAGACTATTTCACAAACTGCCATGAGCATGGGTTGTTTATTCCCCTGTTAATGTAAAAATATTGTCTATTGCAGCTTTAGGTTACATGTCAGACTTCAAAGTAACTATAATGTATCTGCTGGCACTTGATAGTAATGAGCTGATTCAAAGACTCATCTGAACCTGTAGTTGTCAGCTAACAGGATATGTTGGCAACAGCTGCCTCCACAAACACTGCAATGTTTGTCATAGTTTCTAATAAGTAATGGCATCCAGCACTGAAAGTATTATGACTATGAAAGGATAGTCTGACATGGAAAAGAGGAAGCTTATTTGCAGAGCAGTAAATCTGGGACATGGTGGAAGATTATTTTATCCCTTCTCATTATGATCCATACAAGTTGGTCAGTTCATTATAAAAGATGAATAGCAAGTACCTGTGTGAATTCTTTGGTCAGTACTCTTTAGCATGCTGACAATGTCAGTGCAGCACATACATACTTTATTGGGTAGCACATTTATTTTTCAGAGCTTTTACTGCTGATGGTACCAAGACCCCCACTGCAGCCCCTACAGCTCCACCCACTGCTGCTCCAATGCCCATGCAAACTGGACCTCCAGCAGCTCCTGCAGCAGCTCCGATTGCAATCCCCACTTCAGCAGATGTTAGGATCATACCAGTTACAAGAAATTTGTTTTTCTTCTCTGCCTTTTCTCTTGATTTTGATCGATAATATTGTTTGTTCCACTCCAGCTTTTCCTGCAGCAGTTGTCCTTCAAACATGGCCCTCAGTTTTTCCTCTTCTTTGCGTATTTTCTCCGCCTTGGCCTTCAAAATCTTCTCTGTTTCTCCTTGGATCAATCTCTCCGCCTCCTGGAACATTGCGTTTGTGTAAAATGTTCCTCCATTATCACAGATCATACTTCTAACCTTTGCAAGCAGCTCAGGAACCTGTCTGTCATTGGAAACTGTGTTACTGAACACATGATACCGCCAGTTACATTTTGCAATCAAACTGCTAAGTGGTTGACTTTGACTAAAGAAAACCTCAATTGTTGTGTCTCCCAGCTTCTCACCATGAGTAAAGAGAACCATGGAGTAATCTGCAGCTCTGTCACCGAACACCATCTGCAGGAGTTCAACAGTTTTCTGTTCTTCCTGTGTGAATCTGTCCAACTTGATCACAATCAGGAACACGTGGGGGCCGGGAGCGGAGAAAGAGATACATTCTTTCAGCTTTCTGAACACCTCTTCTTCTTTGTACTTCGTGTCATAAATTCCTGGTGTGTCAATCACTGCAACCCTGCAACCATCCACTGTTCCTTTGGCCTTTTCACACTCTGACGTCACAGAGCCTGGAGAGAGGACTGATCTGAAGGCCTCTCGATTTAATATTGTGTTTCCCGATGCGCTCTTCCCATTTCCTGTCTTTCCAATCAGCACCATGCGAAGTTCTTCATGTGGGTCCAAATCTACAAAACAATGTGAGAAAGAACTTTAGTGATTGGGTGGTTGCATTATGTAATTCAATATGCTGCTAATGTTAGTCGCTGTGTCAACTTTATATACTTATAGTGTCAGTATCAGACGACTGTGAATATGCAACTTTTCTTGGTAGAAAGAGTAGGCCAGTGACACCCATGCATTCATGTACTGTACATTTCGCCTTACAGTAGGTATCTTTATCATGTTGCATTATTAACTTTGATATATTTTGTTTGAATTTTCAGTTCTATGTCAGGTACAGTGGCCATGCCATCGAATAGGTCAACATTTTGGAAAATACATTTATTTATTTCTGAGAGCAAGATGAGAAGATTTATGCCACTCTAATGTTGCACTCCAATAACACTGTTAGCAGACGTTCCCCATAAAATATGGAGCTAGTTCTGGTGGAAATTAGCTTAGCTTAACATAAAGACTGGAAGCAGAGGGAAACAGCTAGCCTCACTCTTTCCAAAGTTTAAAAAAAATATGCCTACATACAAACAAATCTAAAGTTGAACACACAATTTGTGGTTTTTACATCATATTTTACTGTTGTGTACTCAAGATAGATCTATCAGTTATGTGGCAAATATGTTTATCTTAATTAGCTTATTTTTATTAATCTTCTGCTATTTTTCTAAGTATGATGTATGTGTTGTCAAAGCAGATGAAGATGTTTAATTTTCTTCATTTATAAGTGTTTTTTTGTTTGTTTGTTTTTTTGTTGTTGTTGTTTTTTTGTTTTTTGTTTTTTTGTTGTTGTTTTTTTGTTTTTTGTTTTTTTTTTTTGCTTATGTTTTATGGTTTTGCATTGTGTTGACCTCTCTTTCCTGAATTAAATTATATTGGAACAATCATAAATTAAAAGCAGACAGTTATACAGCATATAATAGTCTCAACAATGCACACTTTTCTTATTGAACCACTGAGTACATACAGATAAGGTGTGGCCTTATCTTATCTTTCATTCTTTTCCTTTATTCAACTAAGTAAAAGTCTGATTACAGTCAGAACCTGTTTTTAAATAGAGCAGGCAGCTGGCTGAGAAGGCAGTGTAAAATTATTTCTACAACATTAAACACACAACAAACAACATAAACGGACTAAAATAGCTGTTACACACTAGAAAATATCTATCTATTGACCTATCTATCTGAAGGATTATGGATAATGACCACATTAGATATTGGTCGGATGAAATAGAAAAGATAGATGAAATGAAAAAACAGCAGAGAAAAATATTCATCTGAATAAGCAAATACTAAAGTAGGCAACAAAAAAAAAAGACTGATTACTTGTGTTCATGCTCCTTGCGGCTGCCTCCATCTGCCTTTTCCTCTCCAAAATGCTGGCCATAGTTTTACAGATCTGGAGTTCACACAAATGCCTGAAAAGCTCTGCCTTATTTATAACAGAGCTACTTTCTTTGGCAGACACATGAGCACTGATGCTATTTAACGTCAAACTACATTGCCACTGTTTAGTTGGCAGCTTTCCATCAACCATTTGTCAGTCAGCACAAGTTTGGTCACATTCCATAAAAGTGGCTTCTGTACAGTAAATCTGTTGTTTATCAGGTTAAAGAAGCAGAACATATAAGTAGAGTGTATTGTGTCTATGTCACCAGGAACTAATCAAGTGATGCTGGAATAACAAAAACATTTGCATTTCTCAGTGGAGAAGGATTGACGTGACAATGTTTCTGGAAGCTCTCAGTGTTTCAGAGAAAACAGATATGTACGTGCTAAATTTAATGGCAATCTTTCCGATGATATGATATTTCCTTGAGAACCACAAATGTGAACCTCGTGGTAGTAAAAAGTCAGGGGAAAAGTTCATCCTCTGGGAGAATGTCTGAATCATATGTCATGGCAATTCATCCAATCTTTGTTGAGATATTTCAGTCTGGACCAATGTGGTGGGCTGGCCACAGGAAAGCCCAACATTACCATCCCTAGAGCCATGCCACATGGCTAAATATGGCAGCACTGATTCATTCACCTACTCCTATTTTTGTGCCTAACTATTTTGGATGACCACATTACAGGGTGAAATTACCATGGTCAGCACTGGCAAAAACTGCAGCATTCCACTACAGTCTTATCTTGGTTTCCTGTTATGCTTCCTCCCAGATGCAGCTTTCAGATCATAAACATGTTTTCCTCATTAGCTAATGGAATCCAGTTTCAGTTCAGAGAGAATTTCAGTTTCAGTGGCCATTTAATCTCAAATCACCTCTGTAGAATGTAAAAAATGCAGAGTAGAGTCAGAAAAAAGCTGACTTTCTTCTCATCAGCTTCCTTGGTTTTTGTAACTCCTGTCTCAAGAATTATGTGATACACATATTTTGGTCACTCTGCAAGTTTAAGCAGGTGACTTCAAACTGACAGAACTATAATGAAATTTGGTACACACAATCAAGGCTGCCAAAGGTTAAACTGTGATAACTTTGGTGATCTCTTTACTTCTACATCTTGTGCCATCATTGGGTTAAAATTTCAACTTACAACTAATACTTAATTGCAAAAATAATGACATTCCCATGACCCTCAGCTGTGCTTTGTATTCAGTGCTACTTAGCAAACGTTAGCATGCTAACATTTTAAACAAAGTAGGTTAACATGGATAAGATTGCACTTGATTAACATCACTCAGCGGAACAACTTCCCATCAGTGCAGACACGCAGATTAACTGGAACTGCTGAATACAGGAATGTGGCCACTCCTATGTCAAAGACAGCTACCTTTCCACGTCTTTGCATGTGTAAATCACCACATTCATTCCCCCATGATTATTGTTGTTTTCAATATCAAGAGTAGGACATACAGGACATGATGCAATATATATCATGAAAATGCAAAGAAAAGTAGATTCTGTTTTCAACATTATATTTCAGGAAAAGTGCATATCCACTGCTAACTAAATGTACTTTGTAGTATTGTAGTATTGTAATAGAGCTGGATCTAATTTGACCTGCTTCAAACTTTGTTCTGTTATAATGTAGTAAAAAGTACATTATTTCCCTCTGAAATATAGTGGAGTAAAAGTATCAAGAGACACAAAGTGTAAAATACTTAAGTAAAGTACAAGCAGGCTACCTAAACACTGTACTTGAATAATTTACTTAGTTACTTTCTACCATAATCAAAGCAAAAGTATCTGATAAATGTGAGATTTGTAGTAGTAAAGTAAATGTTGAGTATGTGTTGATGGGATGTGAAAAGTAGAGTGTTAAAATTCTTTATACAACCTGTTGTTGGAAACAAGGACAAACATGGTAAGAAAGGTTTCATTTAACCTGACACACAGCCAGAAGAAATGCCACTGTGTTTTTGTTGAACACAACTGCTTGCCAAGTATTTGATAAATATGAGGAAACATGGAGTTAGTAATTTAACAGAAAAGGTGTTACAGACATGCTGGGAGAAAGAACACAAAACAAGTTTCAGGTAAACTGGAGATCATATGGCAAGGTATATGCAAGAGCATGATAAAGAATTTTGTCGGTATGGACTGTTAGACCTGTCTGGGTATGAAAACATTCATGTGTATACCTGGAACTTAGGACTAAGCACATTAATAAAACCACTGATTATGCAGTGAGAACTATAGTTACAGGGACTGTAAGTATATTATAAATTAACAAAAGAACATCAGGTAATTTGAAATTGTAAACTGCTGAACTATTGCTGATGGTGTTGCTAACCAATTCAAAATAATTATCACATTTATGTGGGTCATACAGTGCATTCAGGTATCCCTGGAAATAAAAAAGCAGACACGTTGGCAAAAGAAGTGATCAAAGAGAATCAAAATAATTATATACAATTTACACTTTCAAAATCAGAGAGGAAGAGCACAGTGAGGAGAAAAACAGATGAAGAGTGGCAACAGTACTGGGATAACACAACAAAAGACATCTACACTCACTCCACAATAAAGCAGGTATGGTAAGAAACAGGGGAACTAACGGGAAAGAGCATAAAAAGTCATAAAAGGAAGATCGTGTAGAAAAATACAGAAGAAAGACCAGAAGTGATCACATAATTGCAGGGAGCAGGGCAGGTACTGAATTATTTGACAATGACTGAGGAAGACTATGTCCACACGGGGGCAGCAACGTCAATTATGTAAACTACCGTAAAACCTGAAAGAAGAAGAAGAGGAACGCGTTTACTTCCGTGTAAATTTTATGAATGACTCCAACTTCCCTGCCAAGCTTGCTAACTAGTACCAACTGCTTCTCGGTGGTGTTTGTTATTTGTCAGCCAGTGCTATCGCCAAGTTGGTCCTAATGGATTATACTGCAACTCAAAGTGGGTCCAGACAACGTAAGTTACGTACGTGACTTTATGTATCGAATCAGTCTTTACTGTCCCCGGCTGCTTGCTGCACAGTTTGTGCCTAGTAGCTTTCTGTCGTACACCGTAAACGGGATTGAAACATGATGTTAGCTCGGCAGCTCTCAGCCGATGGGTGTTACTAATGTTAAATCACTTGTAAAATCACACACCAGAATGTCCATTCAAGTCCACCAACGTGGAAAGCAGAAATAGCCAAATAAATCGGAATTAGCAGCTGATAGCTTGCCTACAATCTATTAATAAGCATGAGCTAAGCTAACTAACGGGCTAATTAACCTAACGTTACAAGGGCTAGCCTGGATAACCGTAGTCCCCCGTATTTACCGGCATCTGTACACTCTGCCCCCTGTGTTTGGGCTCATGTGTGGTGACTATGGGAGATATTTTAAGACAGTTTAAGCCAAACTGTGTTGTTTTATTAAGCTACATGTCCGTGCTTATATTCATTGGTGTACGCCTGTCCCCAAGACGTGTGTTATTTTTTTTTGACGCGGAGCCATAAACAGGAATGTAAGCTGAGTTTTAGGGTTAGTAATGAGGCTATACCCTCAAAATACATGTGATTTAACGTAACCTCAGGCCCCTAAAATAAGAATCTCTGCATCATCAAAATGTAAACAAGCCTCTTCGTCAGAGGAGTCAAGCACCACACCTAAATAATCTTATTTATGGCTTAAAATATAGCTTTTCCACAATCAGGCCGACTGGTGAGTCTCACGCTGACAGATTTCATATCGTTGTAAGTTGTAAAAGGTGTGTCTGTGTGTGGATTTGTAAGTTTTTTATATAGTATCTATCATACCCTGTATTTGTATGACTTGTAAGGGATGACAGGGAAATCAGATCCAAACAAAAAATCTCTGTAGCTCACTAGGATGATGTAATCTGCTCTTGTGATGAGTGCGTGATAAGATGATTTACTTCCTCAGGGAATGGAATTGAAGAGCTCTTTCTCCTGCACAGAGCATTTGGGTGGTTGCACACAGATTTTGTCCCTTGTGAGCAAACTATGCTTAACTAGATGTGCATTTTGAGATGGAATGATGCTTAAGTCACTTTACACCACACTTACATTGTAGTGTAATCAGGTTAGGTGTCCCATATGATGCTGGCACTGTTTTGGTGTGTGGTAGTCACTGACATGATATTCCAAAGTGGTATGCAAAAAAATCTGACTAATCTATCAGTATAATATATGTCATTATGTCCACGTAGTAGCTGGTGTTTGTGGCTGACTGGTCTAAAAAGTCCATTAAACTGAATTTCACTCAAACAATTGAAAAGGGTGAGGTATGCATTCTGATTTCTTTGATTTTCCTGTAAATGTGGCTGAATTTGCTTGCTTTACTAATTTACTAATAAAAATTTAAAAAGTGATTTGAGAGGTACAGATCTACTCCTTTGTCTGTTTCTGTAACTATTCTCTTATGTTATCCAGAGGCTAATATGCGTCTGAGGAATAGCTCCATGGATGGTTCAGATGGCAGCCAGCTGTTTGAGGATACAAGTAGAGCTGGGTCTGGATCTCAGACAGGTTACAGGTGGGAGATATTAAACTGCTCAGTCAAGAGCTATATACAAAAATGGCATTTTATAACAACAGCTCAATGTAAAGCACAGTTCCACACTTAATATTGAGTCTGGAGTTGTAGAAAGTTTGCATTTCGTGAAGGACTCATTGTGAATATGTATTGTCTTATTGCACTTTATGTGTTAAAATAATAACATAGTCTTATATTCTAATTCTTCAGCTTCCACAGTCTTTTGTGTCATATCCTCACAATAGCTTTGACTGTATGTTTGTATATTAGTTTCATTTCTCTCTTTCAGTTCTTTCAGCTGATGCATTTTCTTGTCATGTTGGCAGGAACCAGCAGGCTGGGCCTCAAGCAGCAGGATTTCCTGGCCAGTCCCTCCTGTCAGACCCCATGTCTAACCTGGCCATGGCGTACGGCAGCTCGTTGGCTTCCCAGGGGAGGGAAATGGTGGACAAGAATGTAAGACTGACTCACAAATATTTCCTTTCCACATTAAATATTGCCCATATTGAATGGTTTCATATTCACATACTGTATTTAAAGAATAACACATGTATGTATGGCTGTGTGCTTGCTTGTTTCAGTTGGACAGGTTCATCCCAATTTCTAAGCTGAAATACTACTTTGCTGTGGACACAGTGTATGTGGGAAAGAAGCTGGGCCTTCTAGTTTTCCCTTACATGCATGAGGCAAGTCATGTTTACACAATTATTCTATTAGGCCTGCCACTTTGCAGAAGCCTCTAGTTCTGCTTGAAGCTCTTGTAGTTCAAATGTCTTGAAAAAGTAAACCAGACCAGACACCATATACTATGTTTTTCACACTTGAATATATTTCAGTGGATCTTTTGAGAGCAGGTTTTAAGTGTGTGATCATATGTGTTTGTAGAACTGGGAGGTGAGCTATCAGCAGGACACTCCTGTGGCTCCACGCTTTGATGTGAACGCTCCCGATCTTTACATCCCTGCCATGGGCTTCATAACGTACGTCCTGGTGGCTGGACTGGCCCTTGGCACGCAGAACAGGTACACGTTTTTATCAAAGTGATACAGCTTTGGGAAAGACACTTTATAATCATTTGATTCTTAATCTGTGCACTGATTAGTAACAGCTAGGTCGCAGATTTCCACTTCACGTTGATGACAGACACGTTGCTATTAGAGGCTACTACAGAGTTCACTGTATATTTATCACACTGTACTAATTTGCGCACCCATCAGGTTTTCCCCAGAGCTGCTGGGAGTTCAGGCCAGCTCAGCGTTGGTGTGGTTGATCATGGAGGTCCTGGCAGTCCTGCTGTCGCTCTACCTTGTGACTGTAAACACTGACCTCACAACCATAGACTTGCTGGCCTTTTCTGGCTACAAATACGTTGGGTATGGACATCATCTTTACATGTTAATGTTTTAATTTTCATCACCAACACACCGTCTGCAGCCTCTCTCCTTCCTCTTATTCTTAGTTTGAAAACACTCTTGCTCTGTGGATGTTATACATAACCTGACTGTGTCTCTTTCTGCTTCTTTAGGATGATCGTAGGTGTAGTAGCAGGCCTCTTGTTTGGGAAGCCAGCATATTATCTCTCTCTACTGTGGTGCTGTGTTGCCATCTTTGTCTTTATGGTGAGTAGGAGAGCTTTTAACTGTTGATCTTAATTGACTGATTTCCTGTTTACAAATAATTGAGGATGCTTGGTCAACTAAATTTAGAAATCACATGGGTACAACATAGACTGTTGGTTGTAACAGCTGACATCTGCCCATTTTCACCCTTAGAAAATGCAACTTGCAGGAAAACATTATTTAACCTTTTGATGTAAATGTATATGGTACTCTTGTACTCCCTTTTAGATTTTTTTTGTGCCACACATGTAGACATTTGATACTTTTAGCTAACGTATTATATGAAATCCCATGAATGGCAGCAAGTATAGAAATAACACCAACTTGGTCTAAACCAGTAAGTTACATCCACAGAGGCCACCGTGGCCTTAGTAGCAGCCAGTATCAGATATCTGCTGTTTGCCTCAGAATATTAAATGCCTTGGCACTGCAAATGGTTAGATTTCCTGGAAAGAATGTTCCCTTCTTGACATACTGAACATTTTTTCCTTCAGTCTCTTTGGCTTGCAGCATGTCCTTTTTAAAAAAATAACTTTCCCTGTACCTGCATACAGGTAACATGAGAGGTAACTGATGTCAGTTGCATAAAAGACATGAATACACACAAAAGAGGGTTTCTCTCAGTCCGCCGCATGAACTCCTCTTAACCTTATTGAGTTTCTCTGTTTTGTCCTTGTTTTCAGGCATCTTTTTTCATGGCTTCAGTTGCTTCTTTTTCTTTGCATATTGATTGTTGCCTGGTTGACACATTGACTAAGAATATTTTTTCTCCTCAGATCCGCACTTTGCGTCTGAAGCTGTTATCCGAGGCAGCGGCAGAGGGGAGGCTGGTGAGAGGGGCCAGAAATCAGCTGAGGATGTACCTAACCATGTCTATAGCAGCAGCACAACCCATCTTCATGTACTGGCTCACATACCACCTCATCAGATAAAACCCGGAACGCACGCTCACTTACGTAGAAGATGAACTCGGCTGTCTGAATGCCATCTCACCCTTTAAAAAAGTAAATAAATAAACACTCAACACACACATCATTGAAGCTGGACTTGGATGAAACACACAAGTTATCTGGATATCCCATCACAGAAAGACAGAACTACACTTTCACATGGAGCAAAACAACACATGCTACAAGACGATTAAGAGAACATGTGAGGCTTTAATGCCTTTTCTCTCACAGCACAGCCCTATTTCATTAGTATTGCTTTTTTTGTCTTTTTTATGTAATGTCTTCAAAAATTTGTAGCAAGAGCAAGTGGCTTTAAGTTGTTTTTCTATACTGTGTAATTATTTGTTAATTATGTTTTTTTTAATATTTAAGTATGAATGTTTGTGTATAGCAAAGGTATTATTGATAATATTGGTCTGGTCTGATATCTCATAAGTGATTGTTTCTGAGCCAATAGGAAGAAAAGCGCACTACCCTCACACAAACCGTCCATTTCATGCAAACAAAGAGTTCAAATCCAGGTTTAGAAGTGATCAAGTGGATCTCTGCTTTGATGTTTTGACTGGAGCAACTTCTTTTCTGGTCTGAGAAAGGTCCCACACTTTTTTGTTCATGTTAGATCAGGAAACAAGGATTATTTTACTTGGTCTGTGTGGGAGTAGTGTCACCTCTGTTTTGTCTGTTTCATCTGTTTGTGCTTTGATACATGTATGAGCTTTGCTGCCTAAAAAGTCTTGAATAGAAATATTGAAACCACGGTGACATTTAAGTGTAGACCTCACGATGAATTGAGATTGTTTTAAAAACAGAGTAAATTATAATTTACTGTTTTTCATATTGAAAGTCAGATGGAATAAAGAAAGGGAAGAGTTGAAATGGTCTGTTCTGTGAAATTTTTTTTTGGTCTCCTAGAGATACTTGAAATATTTTAATGTCAGAAATGCGCTTTGTGCTTTAATGTGCTTGTGAATCATCTAGTGTCACTGTGAAACATACTGCCTATGCTTTTATTTATGTAGCCAATGTTAACTCAAACCAGGGTAGGATTCACATTCATTTAAATTAATTCAGGAAACTTCAAAATTCTATTCTATCCGTCCGACACATTCTCAATCTGACAATCACTGTGACGGCACATAATTTTGGCCATAATTTCGAGAATTCATTTAAGTTAACTAAGTAACTGCACCTGGACTGATTGGCAAAGGCATATAACTATAGAGCAGTTTCTTATTATCAATAAAAATGATCAACAAGTCCCATGCAAATACCAAAACCAACAATAGAGAGGAGACATTAGGAGATCCCCGAACAAAACATTATCTGTAATGAACCCCAAAAGACTGGGACGCTATGAAGGCAATCACCAATATAACATCTCAGTACCTCTGATGACTCACAAAAAGCAAATCAATTAAATAATTTGGAATCTGCAATTTGAAACCCATGACCTCTCTTCTGAATGTAGAGATGTCTTAAGGACAAGCTTTGTTACTGACCAGGATGAAAGGTTCGAGTCCACCCCTTTGCTGGTACTGGCAGGATGAGAGTTATATTCTTATGAGATTCTGTGAATTTTTGAAGAAAACACCCAAATTGAAGACTAAAAAGCACTCTGAGAGATGTTGCTAATGCAAAGGAACTTGCGGCTTAGTGAATTTGTGGCTGTAAGATTGTGCTGGTACATTTGGAGCAGGATGAGAATTACATTTCTATGAGATTCTGTGAATTTTTGAAGTCCAACACCCAAAGTGACAGGACAGGACAGGGGTGGGGTAGGGCAGTAGGTTAGGAGAACTCTAAACTGGAACACATGGAGCAAACATTTGGTAACTGCTGCATAAATTATCAATCCATTAGATATTCTGTTTTTAATGCGTAAGTGAAGTTTTTCATTATAAACATGTGATTTAGGTCGAAACTTGATTCTTTAGCTTATTCTGCATCCTTCAGATAAACTAGCATTCTAGCCTACCCTAGTTTAGCTATACCTGTCTCTAGTTCTTCAGTAATGGGAAGGTTAGAGATGCGCTGCGGGTTGAACAAAGGTCGGGGGCCGGCTCTATGCAGGGGCAAGAGGGGGCGGCGCCCTGACGAGTCCGACGAAAGAGATACAAGTTCTCTCCCTCTCCCGGAATAGTCAGCTGGCCAATTGGCGTTTTTTTCTGCCGTTGTTGGCTTGCGTGTGTTGTCATTGACTCTGACCTTCTGGGAGGGGCGAAGAGAGGCGGAGAAACGAAATCGCGAGACAGATTTAAATCAGTGCTTGAACGGTTGATTCGGTTTGGCAGTACTTTGAGAAAACTTCATTGCATCATCATTGAAGAAGCCTGGATGCTAAAGCAAGCTTTGAAGAAGCCTTTTTGCCGAACACGAGTGAGGCTGGACGCTGAAAAACCAAGCGGCGCGAAGGTAAG
The DNA here is from genome assembly GCA_033238685.1 of Lates japonicus. NCBI lineage: Eukaryota > Metazoa > Chordata > Actinopteri > Centropomidae > Lates > Lates japonicus. Next base: position 5,333,325 of record BRZM01000029.1, on the reverse strand, counting down.
GCTAAGGAGCGAACTAGCTAGCGACTAGCCTTAGCAGTTGCGTTAGCTGCTACCATTAGCATTTACATCACGGGCTAGCGTTAGCATTTGCCTTAGAGGCGAGCGTTAGCATTAACCTTCTGTTATAAGGACTTGGCCTTATTTCAGTGTCACTGGTAAAGGATTCCGGGCCATCTTTTCATTTCCTTCATTAAGAGTGTTTTTTTACTCTTAGTTGCTGAATTTAAAGTCATACTCCTGGGCCAGTGGTTACAATGATAGGGCAAGTGATCTAGTCATGTGTGCCAGTCGCAGATATAGCTTAATGTCATCCCTTGATTAGAGGTAACAGTATAAGTGATCTGTAATATAAAAGCAATGCAGAAGTGGTAGTAATCACGAAATAGAAGTAAAAATGTCATGGTATAATGATAATATACGATAAAAATGTACGATAAAAATATCGAATGTTATTGTTAAGGATCAGTCAAAATTTGATAGAAAAATATCTTAACTTCCATTTAATTCTACATTATCAGAAATTCTTAATTATGTGTATGTGCTATACATACTAGACTACACCGTACAAAACAATATCAATTCTACAAATAAAATATTGGAGTGAGTTGTTCATTAGTGTGTTAATTGTAGCTGTTGGTCAGAGAGGGATTTTAAAAATATCTTTACAGTTTGTAACGACCAGTTCTACATTTATTTACACTTATTTACTATATATAACCATCTATGGTGGAAGAAATACTCAGACTTTTTACTGAAGTATAATGAACAAAAATCCTGCATTCACAAATTTACTTAACTGATAGTGTTCATTATTGTTGTGCAGTTCATAGTAACATACATGACTGCTTCAGTGATTAGTTAATAGACACACAATTAATAATCATTTTGTACTTTTACCAAATATCGTTGTTGTTGGTTCTTCTCGTGAGGTGATGACAGTCAACTGTTCATTTTCAGAAATATTTCGTCGTTCATCATCTGTAATGTTGAATATTTTTCCTTGAATGTTTCTCTGATTCAGGTGTCACCACTTCACGCCCATGACATCGGGCCCACGATCGCAGAGAGACATGGTCCAGGATCGGAGAGACATTGTTGAGGAGCGAGGGAGATATTGTCCACGTATCAGAGACATTGTCCACGATCGCAGAGACCTTTGTCAGCAGAGAGAGATGTTGTCCATGATCAGAGACATTGTCCCATGCTCAGAGATTCCGCGATAGAATCGGGCGGAGACTGGGGTCACCGATTTGACGGGTATCGTCTGGCGATCATGGAGACATTGTCGATGATCACAGAGACACTGCCTATGATCTCAGGAGACATCGTCCACGATCGCAAGACATTGGCCATGATCACAGAGACTTTGTCCATAATCTCAGAGACATTGTCCGCGATCACAGAGACGTAGTCCACGATCATGAGAGTCTTCGTACAATGAAGAAGTTCAGAGAGACCAGGACAGAGGCCTCCAGGTAATTCACAACACCTTTACATCAACTGTCCAACACAGAGTTCGACATTAACTGTTTATGTTCAGTATCTGTGTATCAGAAAAGTGTAATAATAGAAGTAATCTGTATAAAGATACGGTAGAAATGGATCCATATTTATAAAAGTAGGCCGTAAAAGTAGTTAGACATATCAGAAGTAGGGATGTCATTGTCAGCACCTGTTACTGCATGTAGCAGTAAAGATTGTAAATTTAGAAGTACACATGTACAAGAAGTGTAATATGAAAATGGTAAAGTAACTTCAATATTAGAGGTAACAGTAAAAGTAACTAGTAAACAATACATTATATTAAGGTGTGTCAAAAATGTCAACTGTTTTTATTAAGGATCAGTCAGTGGGATTGTCATCTAACTTCAGTTTGATTGTACATGATCAGAAATTCTTAATTATGTGTATGTGCTAGGCACATTAGACTACACTGGAACAAAACAATATCAAGCTCCACAACAAAATATTGGAGTGAGTTGTTCATTAGTGTTCATTTTAATGGTCAGAGGGTAATTTGAAAAATATCTTTACAGTTTATACGACCAGTTCTACATTTAGTTACTTAAAAGCCAAACTGTTGTTAATGTACCTTATAAATTTAGTTGTTATTCATTAAATGAAAAAATGCTACAAAATAGCAGCATTTTAAATATGTGTTCATAAGAAGAAGGTTGAAATAATGATTCTGTGTATGTGACCATCTGTGGTGGAAGAAATACTCAGACTTTACTGAAGTATAATAAACACAAAGTTAAAATCCTGCATTCTAAAATTGACTTAATCTGGAAAGTTTTATTATTGTTGTACAGATCAAGGTAACATACGACTGCTTCAGTGATTTTGTTGATAGGCACACAATTAATAATCATTTTACTTTTCCCAAATATTTGTTGTTGTTGGTTCTTCAGGAGTATGCGATAATAACTATTCATTTTCTTAAACAGCCTCAAATGAAGCGCATGTTGTGGTTCAGCCGCGAATGTTGAATATTTCTCTGTGTTTTCTGCCGGTGAAACTGCTGATGAGGAATAGGTAGTAGTGTATTGATAATTTTCCTTTGAATGTTTGTCTGTCATTTCCTCCAGGTGTCACCACTTCACGTGCACGACATCGTCCACGATAGCAGAGACATGGTCTATGATCGGAGAGACATTGTTGAGGGGATGAGGGAGACATTGTCCCATCGAGACATTTGTCCACGATCGCAGAGACTCGTCAAAGATGGGAGAGATTGCTGTCCATGATCAGAGATAATGGTCCCATGCTCAGAGACCTTATGAGAATCGGCGGAGACAGGGGTCACCGATTTGACGGCATTGCCCGCGATCATGGAGACATTGTTGATGATCACAGAGACGCCACGCCTATGATCTCAGAGACATCAGTCCACGATTGCAAAGACATTGTCCATGATCACAGAGACTCTCGGTCCATAATCTCAGAGACATTGTCCCATGATCACAGAGAGCTTTTAAGTCCATCACAGAGTCTTCGCATAATGGAGAAGTTCTTGAGACCAGGACAGGGCTCCAGGTAATTCACAAACACTCTTTACATTTCAATCCGTCTAACACAGAGCACTGACATTAAAACTGTTTATGTTCAGTATTCAGTGTATCAGAAAAGTGTAACAATAGAAGTAATCTGTATAAAGATAATAAATAATCCATTAATGGTAAGTAATGTAAAAAGTAATTAGAAACATCAGGAAGTAAGATGTATTAGTTAAAGTAAACTGTTACTACATGTAGCAGTAAAAGTTATCTGTTAATTCTAGGGAAGTAAGGTAATAAGAAGTGTAATATGAAATGGTAAAAGTATCAATATTAGGAGGTAATAAAAGTAATCTGTGGTGTAAAATGTCATTATATTAAGGGTGTCAAAAATGTCAAACTGTTTTGTTAAGGATCAGTCAAAGTGGACGAAAATATCTTAACTTCAGTTTTATTGTACATGATCAGAAATTTTAATTATGTGTATGTATTAGCACATTAGACTACACCTGTACAAAACAGTATCAAGTCTACAAATAAATATTGGAGTGAGTTGTTCATTAGTGTGTTCATTTTAATGGTCAGGAGGGTAATTTGAAAAATATTCAGTTTATTACGCACTTTCGAAGTTCTGCTTTATTACTTAAAAGCCACATAAGCTGTAAAGACTTTGCAAATCTATTGTTATTAATTAAATGAAACAACACTAAATAAAGACATTTTAAATATCAAGTCGGCAGAAGGTTGAAATAATGATTCTGTATGTGACCATCTGTGGTGGAAGAAATACTCTGAGACTTTTACTGAAGTATAAACAAAACATGCAAGTTAAAATCCTGTATCTCTAAAAATTGACTTAACTGGTAGTGTTTATTATTGTTGTACAGATCACAGTAACACACACGTAATCGTTTGTGTGATTAGTTGATAGACACACAATTAATAATCATTTACTTTTCCTAAAATATTTGTTGTTGTTGGTTCTTCAGATATGATGACATGTCTATTTTCTGAAACAGCCTCCAGTCGTTAGTTACATGTTGTGGTTCAGCCGCAATGTTGAATATCGGTGTTTCATGGTGAAACCGTTGATGAGGAATAGGTAGTAGTGTATTGATCATTTTCTGAATGTTTCTGTCATTTCTCCAGGTGTCACCACTTCATCCACAACATCGTCCACGATCGCAGAGACATGGTCCAGGATCGAGACATTGTTGAGGATGAGGAGACATTGTCTCGATCAGAGACATTGTCCACGATCTAGAGACCTTGGTCAAAGATGAGAGACGTTGTCCATGATCAGAGATATTTGTCCATGCTTCAGAGACCTTTGCGAGTAGAATCGGGCGGAGACGGGGTCACCGATTTGATTTAGATGTCTGCTACTCATGGAGATACGTCGATGATCACAGAGACACCGTTTATGATCCTCAGAGACATCGGCCCACGATCGCAAAGACATTGGCCATGATCACAGAGACTTTGTCCATAATCTCAGAGTATGTCCGCGATCACAGAGACGGGTTCATTTATCACAGAGAGTCTTCGTGACAATGAAAGGAAGGTTCTTTGAGACCAGGACAGAGGCCTCCAGGTAATTCACAACAGACGTAAAAAATGTCAAAAAATCAAGTTTTAGTAAGGTATCAAAAATGTCATAAAACTGTGATTGTATGTTAAAATATAAAAATGTCATAGTATACTAACCCATTAAAAGGTCTTAGTATAATGAGGGATAATAGCATCTTAATATAGTATGGCATTAAATATTGTAGTATAGTAATGCATTAACATGTCAAAAGATAGTATAATAAGGCGTCAAAAAATGTTGTACTATTGTAAGGTGTCAGAAAGATTCAAAAAAAGTCATAGTATAGTAGGTCAAAAAGTGTCATAGTATAGTATGGCGTTAAAAACTGTCATAAAATGTCACAGTATAGTATGGCGTCAGAAACCATGAAAAAATGTCATAGTATAGGATGGAGTCAGAAACCATGAAAAAATGTCATAGTATAGTATGGTGTCAAAAAAATGTCATAGTATAACATGGTGTCAAAAACGGTCAAATGTCATAGTATAATAAGGCCAAAATGGTCAAAAATGTCATAGTATAGTATGGCGTTAAAACCATCATAAATGCTGCGGAAGTATAGTATGGCGTCAAAACCGGCCAAAAAATGTCGTTGCATAGAATGGCGTTAAAACCGTCATAAAATGTCAGTATAGTATGGCGTTCAAAACTGTCAGTAAAATGTCACAGTATAGTATGGCGTTACAAACTGTCATAAAATGTCATAGTATAGTATGGCGTTAAAAACGGTCATAAAATGTCATAGTATATTTTTATGACGTTAAAAACTGTCATAAAATGTCATAGTATAGTATGACGTTAAAAACTGTGGTAAAATGTCACAGTATAGTATGGTGTCAAAAACCGCGGCAAAATATCACAGTATAGTACATGGAGTCAAAAACTATGAAAAATGTCACAGTATAGTATCACCACAAAAACGGCTGCAAAAACCGCTATAAAACGCTATAGTATAGTATGGAGTCAAAAATCATGAAAAAAATGTCACAGTATAGTATGGCGTCAAAAATGGTCAAAAAATGTCATAGTACAACATGGTGTCAAGAACGGTCAAAAAATATCACAGTCTATTATGGCGTTAAAAACGGTCATAAAATGTCATAGTATAGTATGACGTTAAAAACTGTCATAAAATGTCACGGTATAGTATGGCATCATAAAATGTCATGGTATAGTATGGCGTCAGAAACCATGAAAAAATGTCATAGTATAGTATGGCGTCAGAAACCATGAAAAAATGTCATAGTATAGTATGGCGTTAAAAACTGTCAGAAATGTCACAGGCAGTATGGTGTCAAAACCGTTATAAAATATCACAGTATAGTAGTGCGGGAGTCAAAAACCATGAACAAGTTCAGTATAGTACGTCAAAACGTCAAAAATGTCAGCGGTGATAGGCCAAAATGGTCATAAAATGTCATAGTATGTATGGCGTCAAAAAATGTCATAAAATGTCATAGTATGTATAGCTGCCAGAAACCATGAAAATGTCACAGTATAGTATAGCGCTAAAATGGCTGTGTCGTCACAGTATAAATATGGTGTCAAAAAACGGTCAAAAAATGTCATAGTATAAATATGGTGTCAAACACAAAAAATGTCATAGTGCATATAACATGGTGTCAAAACAGTCAAAAAATGTCACAGTATAGTATGGCGTCAAAGATGGTCAAAAAATGTCATAGTATATTATGGCGTCAAAAAATGTCATAAAATGTCATAGTATAGTATAGCTTCAGAAACCATGAAAAAATGTCACAGTATAGTATGCGCGCCAAAACGGGTCAAAAAATGTCACAGTATTATGGCGTTAAAAAACTGCTTCGCCAAGTAAATGTCACAGTATAGTATGGCGTCAAAAATGGTCAAAAAATGTCATAGTATATTATGGCGTTAAAAACTGTCATAAAATGTCACAGTATAGTATGGTGTCAAAACCGCTATAAAATATCACAGTATAAAGGGAGTCAAAACCAGTGAAAATGTCACAGTATAGTACGCCAATAAAAAATGTATAGTAAGGAATGTAAAATGGTCATAAATGTTGCAGAAGGTATGGCGTCAAAAAATGTCATAAATGTCATAGTATATAGTATAAGGCCAGAAACCATGAAAATGTCACAGTATAGTATAAAGGCCAAATGGTCAAAAAATGTCACAGTATAATATGGTGTCAAACGTCAAAATGTCATAGTATAACATGGTGCCAAAATCAAAAACATAGTATAATACAAAGTTTCAAAACAGTCAAAATGTCACAGTATAGTATGGCGCCAAAATGGTCAAAATGTCATGCAGTATAGTATGGCGTTAAAAAACTGTCATAAAATGTCATAGTATAGTATAGCACTGTGAAACCAAGGGAAAAAATGTCACAGTATAGTATGCCGGAACGGTCAAAACAAGTTGCGCAGTATAGTATACGCCAAAATGGTCAAAATGTCATATAGTATATTATGGCCAAAAATGTCATAAAATGTCATAGTGAGAAGATAGCTTCAGAAACCATGAAAAATGTCAGTATAGTATAGCGCCAAAACGGGTCAAAAAATGTCACAGTATATTATGGCGTTAAAAACTGTCATAAAATGTCACAGTATAGTATGGCGTCAAAAATGGTCAAAAAATGTCATAGTATATTATGGCGTAAAACTGTCATAAAATGTCATAGTATAGTAAGGACGTCAAAAAATGTCATTATAGTATAACAGTGTCATGTATTAAAAATGTCATAGTATATTATGGCGCGAAAAACTGTCATAAAATGTCACAGAATAGTATACGCCAAAAATGTCATAAAATGTCATAGTATAGTATAAAGGCCAGAAACCATCAAAATGTCACAGTATAGTAGCCAAAATGGTCAAAATGTCACAGTATAGTATGGCGCCAAAAATGTCATTGCAGTATAACATAGTGTCAAAAATGGTCAAAATGTCATAGTATATTATGGCGTTAAAACTGGTCATAAATGTCACAGTATAGTATGGCCAAAAATGTCATAGTATAGTATAAAGGCCAGAAACCATCAAAATGTCACAGTATAGTATGGCGTCAAAATGGTCAAAAAATGTCACAGTATAGTATGATGTTAAAACTGCTCATAAAATGTCATAGTATAGTATGGCGTCAAAAACCGCCAAAAATGCCTAGTATAACATGGGTGTCAAAAATAGCCAAAAATGTCACAGTATAGTATGGCGTCAAAAATGGTCAAAAAATGTCATAGTATGGCGTTAAAAACCGTCATAAATGTCATAGTATAACATGGTGTCAAAAAATGTCACAGTATAGTATGGCGTTAAAAACTGTCATAAAATGTCATAGTATAGTATAGCATCAGAAACCATGAAAAAATGTCACAGTATAGTATGCCGTGAAAAACGGTCAAAAAATGTCACAGTATAGTATGGCGTCAAAAACCGCTATAAAATACTGCCAGTGGCGGTATGGAGTCAAAACCATAAAAAACAACATAGTATAGTACGGCCACAAAACGGGCCAAACCGGCTATAAAACGCTGTCATAGTATAGTATGGAGTCAAAACCATGAAAATGTCATAGTATATATGTTGCCAAAACGTCAAAACCGCTATAAAACGTCATAGTATAGTATGGAGTCAAAAATCAGGAAAAAAAAATGTCACAGTAAAGTATGGCCAAAACAAGTCATAGTATAAATATAGTGTCAAAGCCGGTCAAAAATGTCAGTATATTATGGCATTTAAAAACTGTCATAAATGCGTCACAGTATAGTATGATCAAAATGGTCAAAAACGTTATAGTATATTATGGCGCTAAAAACCGTCATAAAATGTCACAGTATAGTATGACGCCAAAAATGTCATAGTATAACATAGTGTCAAAAATGGTCAAAAAATGTCAGTATATTATGGCATTAAAAACTGTCATAAAATGTCACAGTATAGTATGGCGTCAAAAATGGTCAAAAAATGTCATAGTATATTATGGCGTTAAAAACTGTCATAAAATATCACAGTATAGTATGGAGTCAAAAACCATGAAAAAATGTCACAGTATAGTACGCTGTCAAAAACGGTCAAAAAATGTCACAGTATAGTATGGCGTCAAAAATGGTCATAAAATGTCATAGTATAGTATGACGTCACAAAATGTCATAAAATGTCATAGTATAGTATAGCGTCAGAAACCATGAAAAATGTCACAGTGGTTAGTATAGCCAAAATGGTCAAAAAATGTCAGTATAATATGTGTCAAAACCACAAAATGTCACTAGTATAACATGGTGTCAAAAACAGTCAAAAAATGTCACAGTATAGTATGGCGTCAAAAATGGTCAAAAAATGTCATAGTATAGTATGGCGTTAAAAACTGTCATAAAATGTCATAGTATAGTATAGCATCAGAAACCATGAAAAAATGTCACAGTATAGTATGCCGTGAAAAACGGTCAAAAAATGTCACAGTATAGTATGGCGTCAAAAATGGTCAAAATGTCATAGTATATTATGGCGTCAAAAAATGTCATAAAATGTCATAGTATAGTATAGCTTCAGAAACCATGAAAAAATGCAGTATAGTATAGCCGCCAAACGGGTCAAAAATGTCGTTGGTTATTGCGGCGTTAAAACTGTCATTTCGGCAAATGTCACAGCATAGTATGAAGGCCAAAAATGTCATAAAATGTCATAGTATAGTGTAGCGCCAGAAACCAGAAAAAAAACGTGTCATAGTATGGAGTCAGAAACCATGGGAAAATGCCGTCATAGTATGGAGTCAAACCATGAAAAATGTCACATAGTAGTTAAAGGCCAAAACGGTCAAAAATGCTTCAGCATATTATGGCGTTAAAACTGTCACAAATGTCACAGTATAGTATGGCGGCCAAAAATGTCATAAAATGTCATAGTATAGTATGGCGCCAGAAACCATGAAAAACAAGTCATAGTATGAGTCAGGAAACCATGGAAAATGTCATAGATGGAGTCAGAAACCATGAAAATGTCAGTATAAATATGGTGTCAAAATGGTCAAAAATGTCACAGTATATTATGGCGTAAAACTGCTCGTAAAATGTCAGAATAGTAGTATAAGGCCAAAAAAATGTCATAAATGTCATAGTATAGTATAGCGCCAGAAACCATCATCAAAAATGTCACAGTATAGTATAGCCAAAACGGCCAAAAATGTCACAGTATATTATGGCGTTAAAACTGTCATAAAATGTCACAGTATAGTATAAGGCCAAAATGTCATAAATGTCATAGTATAGTATAAGGCCAGAAACCAAGGGAAAATGTCATAGTATAGTAAGGTGTCAAAAAGTGGTCAAAAATTGTCATAGTATAGTAAGACGTCAGAAACCATGAAAAAATGTCATAGTATAGTATGGCGTCACAAAACCGTCAAAAAATGTCATAGAATAACATAGTGTCAAAAATGGTCAAAATGTCATAGATATTATGGCGTTAAAACTGTCATAAATGTCACATATAGTATGCCGTCAGCCGTGAAAAACGGTCAAAAATGTCACAGTATAGTATGGCGTCAAAACCGTTATAAAATATCACAGTATAGTATGGAGTCAAAACCATGAAAAAATGTCACAGTATAGCACGCCACAAAAACGGGTCAAAAACCGTCATTACAAACGCCATAGTATAGTATGGAGTCAAAAATCATGAAAAAAATGTCACAGTAAAGTATGGCGTCAAAAATGTCATAGTATAACATAGTGTCAAAAATGGTCAAAAAAAAATGTGTCAGTATATTATGGCATTAAAAACCGGTCATAAAAATGTCACAGTATAGTATGGCGCCAAAATGGTCAAAAATGTCATAGTATATTATGCTAAAATACATAAATGTCACATATAGTATGACGCTAAAATGTCATAGTATAACATAGTGTCAAAAATGGTCAAAAATGTCATAGTATATTATGGCGAAAAAACTGTCATAAAATGTCACAGTATAGTATGAAGGCCAAAAAATGTCATAAAATGTCAGTGTTAGTATGAAGGCCAAAATGTCATAAAATGTCATAGTATAGTATGACGTCAGAAACCATGAAAAAATGTCATAGTATGGAGTCAGAAACCATGAAAAAATGTCATAGTATAGTATGGCGTCAAAAAACCGTCAAAAAATGTCATAGTATAACATGGTGTCAAAAACGGTCACAAAATGTCATAGTATAACATGGTGTCAAAAACGGTCAAAAAATGTCACAGTATATTATGGCGTTAAAAACTGTCATAAAATGTCACAGTATAGTATGGCCAAAAATGCCGTCATAAAATGTCACAGTATAGTATGGCGTCAAAATGTCATAAAATGTCATAGTATAGTATGAAGGCCAGAAACCATGAAAATGTATGGAGTCAGGAAACAAGGAAAATGTCATAGTATAGGCGAAGGCCAAAACTGGCCAAAAATGTCATAGTATAAATATGGTGTCAAAAAACGGGTCAAAAAATGTCATAGTATAACATGGTGTCAAAAACGTCAAAATGTCACAGTATATTATATGCTTAAAAAACTGCCATAAATGTCACAGTATAGTATGGCGTCAAAAAATGTCATAAAATGTCATAGTATAGTATGGCGTCAGAAACCATGAAAAAATGTCATAGTATGGAGCTGGGAAACCATGAAAAAAATGTCATAGTATAGTAAGTAAAGTACGCCAAAAACTGGCCAAAATGTCATAGCATAACATAGTGTCAAAAATGTCATAGTATATTATGGCTAAAACGTCATAAAATGTCAGCAGAATAGTATGGCGCCAAAAACGTCATAGTGTATAACATATAGTGTCAAAATGGTCAAAAAAATGTCATAGTAATATGGCGTTAAAAACTGCCATAAAATGTCACAGTATAGTATGGCGCCAAAAATGTCATAGTATAGTATAGCGCCAGAAACCATGAAAAATGTCACAGTATAGTATGGCCAAAAATGTCAAAAATGTGCCAGTATAGTATGGCGTTAAAAACTGGCCATAAAAATGTCATAGTATAGTATGAAGGCCAAAATGGTCAAAAATGTCATAGTATATTATATGCTAAAATCGTCATAAAATGTCATAGTATAGTATGACGTCAAAATGTCATAGTATAACAACATAGTGTCAAAATATCAAAAATGTCATAGTATATAATGGCGAAAAACTGTCATAAATGTCACATAGTATGGCCAAAAATGCTGGCAAATGTCATTGTATAGTATGGCCAGGAAACTATGAAAAATGTCATAGTATGGAGTCAGAAACCATGAAAATGTTGGGTAGTATAGTATGGCCAAAACCATCAAAAATGCTGCGAATAAATATAGTGTCAAAATGGTCAAAATGTCATGGTATATTATGGCGTTAAAACCGGTCATAAATGTCACAGTATAGTATGGCGTCAAAAAATGTCATAAAATGTCATAGTATAGTATGGCGTCAGAAACCATGAAAAAATGTCATAGTATGGAGTCAGAAACCATGAAAAAATGTCATAGTATATGAAGCCAAAACCGCCAAAAAATGTCATAGTATAGTGTCAAAAATGTCATAGTATATTATGGTTAAAAACTGTCATAAAAATGTCACAGAATAGTATATGCCAAAATGTCATAGTATAACATAGTGTCAAAATGGTCAAAACAAGCCATAGTATATTATGGCGTTAAAAATGGTCAAAAAATGTCACAGTATAGTATGGCGTTAAAAACCGTCATAAAATGTCATAGTATAGTATGGCGTCAAAAATGGTCAAAAAATGTCATAGTATATTATGGCGTTAAAAACTGTCATAAAATGTCACAGAATAGTATGGCGTCAAAAAATGTCATAGTATAACATAGTGTCAAAAATGGTCAAAAAATGTCATAGTATATTATGGCGTTAAAAATGGTCAAAAAATGTCACAGTATAGTATGGCGTTAAAAACCGTCATAAAATGTCATAGTATAGTATGGCGTCAAAAATGGTCAAAAAATGTCATAGTATAGTATGGCGTCAAAAAACCGTCAAAAAATGTCATAGAATAACATAGTGTCAAAAATGGTCAAAAAATGTCATAGTATATTATGGCGTTAAAAACTGTCATGTCACAGAATAGTATGGGCGCCAAAAATGTCATGAAATGTCATAGTATAGTATAGGCCAGAAACCATCAAAAAATGTCAAGCAGTATAGTAGAGAAGGCCAAAAATGGTCAAAAATGTCATAGTATAGTATGGCGGCCAAAATGTCATTAAGTAAAATGTCACAGTATAAGTGGCGGCCAAAAAAATGTCATAGTATAGTATAGCGTCAGAAACCATGAAAAAATGTCACAGTATAGTATGGCGTCAAAAAATGTCACAGTATAGTATGGCGTTAAAAAACCGCCATAAATGTTTACAGTATAGTATGGCGCCAAAACCGCCAAAATGTCATAGTACAACATGGTGTCGCAAAACAGTCAAAACAAGCTGGGCAGTATGTATGGCGTTAAAATCGCTAAAATGCTGGTAGTATAACATGGTGTCAAAAATGTCACAGTATAGTATGGCGTTAAAACTGTCATTTCGCAAATGTCATAGTATAGTATAGCATCAGGAACCATGAAAAATGTCACAGTATAGTATGCGCCGAAACGGCCAAAATGTCACAGACATAGTATGGCGCCAAAAACCTTATAAAATATCACAGTATAGTATGGAGTCAAAACCATGAAAAATGTCAGTATAGTACGGCCGTCAAAACCGCTAAAACGCTATTATAGTAAAGTGGACAAAAAGTTATGAAAAAAATGTCACAGTAAAGTATGGCCAAAATGTCATAGTATAACATAGTGTCAAAAGTATATGGCGCCAAAAACAGTAAATGTCATAGTATAGTATGGGGCCAAAAAATGTCATAAAATGTCATAGTATAGTATGGCGTCAGAAACCATGAAAAAATGTCATAGTATGGAGTCAGAAACCATGAAAAAATGTCATAGTATAGTATGGCGTCCAAAAACCGTCAAAATGCTGCGTATAACATGGTGTCAAAACGGGTCAAAAATGTCATAGTATATGGCGTTAAAAACTGCCGCAAATGTCGCAGTATAATGCGGCGCTGCGCCGCGCAGTATAGCAGCGTCAGAAACCATGAAAAAAATGTCACAGTATAGTATGGCGCCAAAAATGGCCTTCGCCAAAAATGTCACAGTATAGTATATGCTAAAAAAAACCATAAAATGTCATCATAGTATAGTATAGCGCCAAAAAACTGGCTACAAAAATGTCATAGTATAACATAGTGTCAAAAACAGTCAAAAAATGCTATAGTATATTATATGCTTAAAACTGTCATAAACAAATGTCACAGTATAGTATGATCGTCAAAAATGTCATATAAAACATAGTGTGTCAAAATGGTCAAAATGTCATAGTATATTATGGTGTTAAAACTGTCATAAAATGTCACAGTATAGTATGGCGCCAAAAAATGTCATAAATGTCATAGTATAGTATAGCATCAGGAACCATGAAAAAAAAAGCCAGTATAGTATGGCGCTAAAAATGTATTAAAAATGTCACAGTATAGTATGGCGTTAAAAAACCGCCATAAATGTCATGGGTAGTATAGTATGGCGTCAAAAAACTGGCCAAAAATGTCATAGTATAACATGGTGTCAAAAACAGTCAAAAATGTCACAGTATAGCGGCGTTAAAAACCACTCATAAAATGTCATAGTATAACATGGTGTCAAAAATGTCACAGTATAGTATGGCGCAAAAACTGTCAAATGTCATAGTATAGTATAGCATCAGGAACCATGCGAAAATGTCACAGTATAGTGCGTCAGGAAAACGGGTCAAAAATGTCACAGTATAGTATGGCGTCAAACCGCGATAAATATCAGTATAGTATGGAGTCAAAACCATGAAAACATGCCAGTATAGACGTACCACAAAACGGCCAAAAACCGCCATAAAACGCTGTTAGTATGGAGTCAAAATCATGAAAAAATGTCACAGTAAAGTATGGCGTCAAAATGTCATAGTATAAATATAGTCAAAATGGTCAAAAATGTCAGTATATGCAGCATTAAACTGGCAAAATGTCACAGTATAGTATGGCGCCAAAATGGTCAAAATGTCATCAGAGCAACATAGTGTCAAAAATGGTCAAAAAATGTCATAGTATATTATGGCGTTAAAAACTGTCATAAAATGTCACAGTATAGTATGGCGTCATAAAATGTCACAGTATAGTATGGCGTCAAAAAATGTCATAAAATGTCATAGTATAGTATGGCGTCAGAAACCATGAAAAAATGTCATAGTATGGAGTCAGAAACCATGAAAAAATGTCATAGTATAGTATGGCGTCCAAAAACCGTCAAAAAATGTCATAGTATAACATGGTGTCAAAAACGGTCAAAAAATGTCATAGTATAACATGGTGTCAAAAACGGTCAAAAAATGTCACAGTATATTATGGCGTCAAAAAATGTCATAAAATGTCATAGTATAGTATGGCGTCAGAAACCATGAGAAAATGTCATAGTATGGAGTCAGAAACCATGAAAAAATGTCATAGTATAGTATGGCGTCAAAAAACCATCAAAAAATGTCATAGTATAACATAGTGTTAAAAATGGTCAAAAAATGTCATAGTATATTATGGCGTTAAAAACTGTCATAAAATGTCACAGAATAGTATGGCGTCAAAAAATGTCATAAAATGTCATAGTATAGTATAGCGTCAGAAACCATCAAAAAATGTCACAGTATAGTATAGCGTCAAAAATGGTCAAAAAATGTCACAGTATAGTATGGCGTTAAAAACCGTCATAAAATGTCATAGTATAGTATGGCGTCAAAAACCGTCAAAAAATGTCATAGTATAACATGGTGTCAAAAACAGTCAAAAAATGTCACAGTATAGTATGCCGTGAAAAACGGTCAAAAAATGTCACAGTATAGTATGGCGTCAAAAACCGTTATAAAATATCACAGTATAGTATGGAGTCAAAAACCATGAAAAAATGTCACAGTATAGTACGCCGTCAAAAACGGTCAAAAACCGTCATAAAACGTCATAGTATAGTATGGAGTCAAAAATCATGAAAAAAATGTCACAGTAAAGTATGGCGTCAAAAATGGTCAAAAAATGTCACAGTATAGTATGACGTCAAAAAATGTCATAGTATAACATAGTGTCAAAAATGGTCAAAAAATGTCATAGTATAGTATAGCATCAGAAACCATGAAAAAATGTCACAGTATAGTATGGCATCAAAAACTATAACTTTTGAGAGGAGTTTCTCCATTTTCGAATTAATGTCACAAAAGTGATTATGTAATGCAGAAATGCCAAACATTCTCTACTTACAGTTTGCAATTAAAATGTAGAATTTAGGCTAAAAACTATAATCTCTGGCTAAAAGCCTTAATCCTTACCCTAACCTCTTGCTACAAGTGGCCCCTGGTTAAAAATATTCCCTTTCATACAATATTAAACAGACCAGCAACATATTCAGTGTTCAGAAGTATTTATTAGATTAAGATAATCCTTTATCAGTCCTCCAACGGGGAAACAGTAAAAGTATAAAAGGGCATTATATCTCCAAGACAATATATACAACAAGGTAATATACAACAATATATAAAAATGATACACAATATGAACAGTATAAACAGGACTATGTACACAGTAATAGATTGGATTTGTGTACTGATATTGCACTGTTTGAAATAGCAAAATACAAAAATGAAAATCTAACCTAACCCACGAACACTGTGTAGAGGTGTGAATATGAAAAATGAAGTTAAGATAGCTACATTAGGATAAGAAGTTGTATGTCATAGTACAGTAAGGCATAAAAACTGTCAAAATAGTATGTCATAAAAATATTTTGATTTAATAATCTGATCTATCTCCATGATTAACACGTGTTCTTGTCTCTACAGGAGGAGAAGACGACAGCAGCTGAGGACCTGAAGTGGACAAAAGAAAACAAAAGTGTTTCAAAGCTGTTAATTAGATAAAAGACTCCCACCATCTAACTGCTGTAAACAGTGCTGGTTCCCTGGTGTTCAAGTGAAAACACTTTGTTTTTCTCTACCATCTGAAACGTAGTCATGGGTACATTTTCCAAAGACTTTATAAAGTACCTTTGAGAACATTCAACGGCTTATGATACAGCTATTTAATAACTGTATCACAAAGCTGCTTCGTAGACATGTTTATCTTTGGAAAATGTGCAACACAACTACATTAACCCTAACCCTGACCAGCTCTAACAGTTATTTCCTTGTGGTCAAATATCTGTCATTACTTTTGCTGTGATTTGTTAAACGTTGTCTGGAATAAAATAATTGTCTTTTTAAACTTTTGAGTTGCATTTCTCTATTTTCTAACTGAAGTTATAAAAATCATTTTGTTCCATTTTTCATTTTCAGACCTATTTTACCTATTTAAACTTTTTGAAAATGTATTTCTTTAGGTTTTATATTTGACTTTTAAAGGTTTTACGCTCATTGTTCAGACATATATATTTTTTAGACTTATTGGTTAAGGTTTTGTACAGGTTTCATACTTAATTCTTAGACATACTCTTTAAGGTTATATATATATATGTATATATAAAGTGGCGTAACTGCTAAGTTACAGCAGCTTTAATTTGTTGCCATTTGTTCCAGAAGACAAGTTTCCTAAGTGTCAAAATGCAGCTGAGATAATGACAGAGTCAGACTGAAAAGAATAAACTAACACTGACCTTCTGTCTCCTTCGGTCTTTATATCTGTGTCGCTTCTCTCTGTGCTTTAATGGTTGTTTGAATCCTGTGGAGAAAAATGCAACAAACATTAATACAAAGATGTGACTTTTAACACATCAAAATAAAAGCAGAGTTTCTGGGTACTGAACTTCACACTGTCAAAAGACAGAGAAGTAAAAGACAGTGTGGACCAACTGGTTCTGGAATCATCAGAATTTAGAGTTAAATTAGCTTTATACACAAAGACAGAAGAAGCTGCTCTGATTGGAGAACTGACTCCATCAGCTCCTGATATTCACACAACAGCAGTGGACGGAAATGTTTTTTCTCCAATGTCAATTTGAACTTAATTTGGTTGATAGAAGCCAAAATGAAGGAAAATGACAGTTTGTAATGTGACTCTGAACTGAATAAGTTCTTCACATTTTTATGATGTTCTAATGAGAAAGATGGATTGTCACATGGAACAGGGCATTAGCCAATCAGGAAGGAAACTGACTGAAGACAGAAACAACATTGTCTGCCATGTTTGAGAGTCCAGACTCTGGCTGTTGGTGGTGAATCTGTTAGTGTGTGGTGTGCTGTGTTGGTGTTCATGTTGCAAATCACACAATATAAGAACAAAACTGACAAAAAAAAATCTGACATTATTTGTTGTCATGTGTGTGCTCTCACATTTTCTAAATCAGGTAAGATTTCTTCTTTGAACTGTACATTCATGAACTATGTAAATAAACTTTAATAATAAGTGAAGTCTTTTTTGTGACAAATCAGACTTCAGACCAAATACTGAAGATATTTAATGTCAGTGCTCTGCGTTGGACAGTTTATGTAAAGGTGTTTGTGAATTACCTGGAGGTCTCAGTCCTGGTCTCAAAGAACTTCGTTGTACAAAGACTCTCTGTGATCATGGATAAAGTGGTGACATCTGGAGGAAAAAAAAGAAACATACAAAGGAAAATGATCAGTACACTATGACCTATTATACAACAAGTAGTTCCGACCAAGCAATCTGGTTGGTCAACAAGACATTTAGAATGTGCTCATCATATGATGAACTGACTTGACTGGATGTAGTCTGAGGGCTACATCCAATCCATTCAACTGAATTTGAATTAAATGTGGTTGTTTTAACCAAGATTATGCTGCAAGATACAAATACTTTTTAAGTTCCCTGTTACAGGTTAACCTGCAATTCAGCAAATTTCCAGTTAATTCCATGGAAAGTTTCCAACTTTGAAAATTCACGTAATTTTGCAACCCTAGGTATTAGAAATTATACTTCAGTCCACAGACAGAAAATTACCTGAGAACTATTTTGAGTTTTTAAAAATTATTACAACTAGTACTATTTTCAGACAATTTATAGTCACAATTAAGCAGTTGTTATTATAATACTAAACTCATTAAATGCCAAGGATTTTAAAAAATAACACTGTTACTAACATTAATAATTCAGCTAATCAACACATTTTTTCAGACTGGGTTAATCTTTAGGACACATACCTGTTTGGTTTGTAAGGTGAGAGCTGGTGTTTCTGTCCAGGCTGCAGTAGCTGAATGAGTAAACCTGGAAAACACAAGTACAACACTTGAAAAACAAACTTCATTAATAAAGAATAGTTCACCTCCAAAATTTGAACAGTGCAGAAGGGTATAACACTGAAAACTAAACACTAGAACTTTGACAATCACTCTTTGAGTTTTAAGGTGAATAAATTAATTATGTTACTGGAATATGACTTAAGTGAAAAGAGAAAAGCAATTTTAGAAATTGTCTTTAATAATAATTTACTCGAGTAATTTCAGCTCATACATTGTGACCTACTCTTGAGGCTTAAAACTTGTGGGGGAGCACAGAGTTAAAATCTAGTTTTCAAGCTTCTATTTAATTCAAAACCGAGCCCAGTAAAGTTTCATGTCACCACAAACAAATTTCTAATCAATAATATACACAACAGGGGATCAGTGGATGGCTATGGACAGATTACTACCACAAAGTTACAGAGACACAGAATGACAAAGAGGCAAAAAGCTGAGTCGCAAAACGATCACACTGAGATGCTTAACTGCCACACTGAAAAACAAAATGGCCACATAGAAACGTTAAATGGCCAGGAATAGACACAATACGATGCAAAACAACCACAAAGAAGCTGACCATAAATAGATGTACAACAGACAACTAGGGATGCAATACAATGCAATACCACCACAAACAGACAGAATGATCACATCAACATGATAATCTGCCATAGACTGACTTAAAATGACCAAGCTGAGGCACAAAATCACAAAAGAAGCAGCAAAATATTGGCAGAGTAATTGTAAAGAGATGCAAATGGAGTTGTGAACAGACAAACTGACTAGTAAACAGTTACCATCCTCCACAATTCATGTCAGGGACGCTTATAGTCACAGAGAGGCAAACACACTTTAACCCACGCAAATAAAAACGATGAGATGGAGAGGCTAATGCTAACGCTCGCCACTGATGTTAATGCCCAGGTGTAAAACAGCCAGGTAGAGATGCACGACGATATAAAATGTCCACAAATAGCCACACAATGATGACAACAACATGATAAACCACCATACACTGAGTTAGAAAAAGCTGAGTTAGATAGAACACAAAATGACAAACAGACGCAAAATGTCGGTAAAGTGAAAATAAATACAAAGAAGGATTTACACAGATTACCGAGCCCCTTGCTATATCATACGTCCATGTTAGGTGCCCACAACTCATGTCAGGGACGCTTCAGTCACAGAAACACAGACAAACTCTTACCCACGCGATATAAACGACTGATAATAGAATTAAACGATATCTTTGCAAGGTAATGCTAATGCTAACAAGGATGAACTGAAAGGGACACAGTGGAAAATGAAGGTGAGACTGAGGGAGTGTAAAGACTATTACAGACAGAAGCTGGAGAACAGACTTCAGCAGACCAACATCAGGGAGGTAACAACACTGAATCATGCCAAGTCAAGTCAGTTTATTTGATTTCATTATTTATTTGATTCAGAATGAATCATGCCATCTGCAGAAGTTCTCTGATGACTCTGCAGTGGTGGGGTGTATTAGAAATGGGCAGGAGTAGGAGTACAGGTGATTAATAGATAACTTTGTGCAGTGGTGCAACAAGAATGATCTGTGCCTAAACGTCAGCAAGACCAAAGACTTGGTGGTGGACTTTAGGAGGACTAGGACGACCAGACCCATAACCATCATGGGTGAGGAGGTTGGAATTGTGGAGGACTACAAATATCTGGGTGTCCACTTGAATGACAGACTGGAGCACCAACACCGATGCAGCCTATTTCCTGAGGAAACACAGATCCTTTAATGTGTGCAGCAAAATGTTGGGGATCTTCTACCAGTCTGTGGTTGCTAGTGCCATCTACTTTGCTGTGGTCTGCTGGGGGAGCAGCATCAGTGCGGGGAAGCCAACAGACTCAACAAACTCATCCGCAAAACTGGACACAAGATGGAGACGTACTCTCCATCATGGACGACTCATCCCACCCAGTTCATGAAACAATACAGTCAGAGGAGCTCATTCAGCTCTGCTGTCACAAGGAACGCTACAGGAAATCATTCCTGCCATTCTCCATAGCTCTTTACAACAACTCACCTGCGTGTGTCAGATGAACACTGCCACCTGTACACACATTCTGAAAATACTGGGACTATCTATTCACTTCACTGACTAACAGTAGCACATGTCGTAATATTGTACATATTTCCTATATACTTCACTGCCAGTTTCTGCACATCCATTCTTAGGCAAAATACTGCACTGCAACTTCAATTATTTCAATTATATCCAGTATATATTCTCCTGTACATATTTTAAATACTTTCTTAATATTTATAGTTCTTATTTTTTAAATGTTTGTTGTTACCTATTGTTGCTGTCTCTGCTGTCGTAACAGAAGAATTTCCCTCACGGGATCATCAAAGTACATCTATCTATCTACCTATCTATCTAACGCTCCCTGCTAATGCTAACGGTCTCCGAGAATGCTAATGCTAACGCTAGCCGCTAACTGTTTGCCTTACCTTCGCGCTGCTGGTGCTCGACAAAAAAGCAGCTCCAGAGTTTGTTTTAGCATCCAGACCTCTTAATTAACGGCAAAAAGCAGCTCCAGAGTTTGTTTTAGCATCCAGACCTCTTAATTAACGGCAAAAAGCAGCTCCAGAGTTTGTTTTAGCTTCCAGCCTTCTTCGGCACCGGCCTTGTCTCACAGTACTAGCAAACAGGAGCAATCATTCAAACTTGGTTTAAAGCTGTTTTCCGACTTCGTCTCTCCGCCTCTCTGCGCTCCTCCCAGAAGAACATAACCAATGACAAGACACCTCGTGACCATACGTCAGCTAACACTGGCTGATTGGCCGATCGATTCTCGTCCGCCTAGCAACCGCCTCTGATTGGTCTTAAAATACTTCCACGTAAAGATGTATTGGAAAATCTGGTGTACAGTCATGGGTATGTAATTTGTAGTAGGCAAGCTAATGAGCATGCGCCTGTGACATGTATGTATACTGTAGTTAGTTACAGCAGCTTTATTGCTCCTGCTCACGATTTATTTAACTGTCCCAGGTTAACAGTCCTCCACTGGCGCCTGTGGGCGAGGAGGAGAAGATGATCAGAATCCCCGGGAACTTACAGTATGCAAGTCCCGCTTCGTCATCGCGACCAGCTCCATCCGTGGTCTTCTACATGATAATGATTTACCACACTGAGACGGTTTAAGCCTTGAATAAATAGATACATGTGGTTGTTCAGGATGGATGACAGGTTTAATGAACTTAAGTCACCATAGACTATACAAAAAGATAAGACACTGCACAGATCACAGAAAGTTTATACTATCATATATAATTACTTACCAGACGTTCTTATGATACATCCATGCTGTCACTATGCAAATGAGCCAATAATGTCTTAGCCTGACACTGGAGTCAGATTTAAGAGAGCAATAATGTTATACATTATTTTGAAAAGTTTGAGAAAGGGCTTAATAAAATGTTTTTTTTATAAGACTAACTTTCAGTTTTTCTTAAATTCAAATTTGAGGGCCAGTGTTAATTGTTAAAATCTGGATGAGGAATCTTTTATGTTATTTTATTTTTCATCTTTATTCTTCAGTTTTCCCCCTGAGGGATTGCCCTCCACAAAATGTGTGTAAAATACTCCCCCAGAAAATTGCAGCTGTAGCATGATGTGTACCCACGACGCTCTCCTCACATTTCTGACTGCCCCTTTATATATGTTTGCCCAGCACTGGCCCTGCTCCTGACCATAAACCATCTCTTTGAATACTTTTGAGACTGGGTGCTGAACTCAGATTCAACAGTTTAATGGCCTTCAGACTAAAAATGCAGATGTTTTACTTTAAGGAATCTAAAACCTTGAAATATGCAGTAGAGGAAAATTATATTTGGCCTGCTTTACAAAAGAACATTCAAACATGTTTTTAAAGTTACTTAATTACTTTATTGTTTGGTTATTAAGGTACTGATGGAAGAAAAATAAATGATCGCTTACACAAACATTAAACATTAGCACTAAAGAATTACGATGGTATAATCTGAACAGAGAGAGAATGCTTAATGCTAGAGTGAGGTTATTCTTAGCAGTGACTATAAGCAATACAGTAATCTAGCAACTGCTGACTTTACATGGAGTGAAGAAAAATCTGGAAGTTCTGGCCCAATATCCACCCCTCTTTCATCCAATCTAGGTAGTTAATACAAGTGTTTTTTTTTAGTGTGAACATTTTTATTTGTAAATCACAAAAGCTAAACGAATAAGTGGAAACTCTCTAATAGTTAAGTCCAGACTGCACACAGATGTGAAAAACAAAAAATAAAGCTTTAACAACATGAAATGCAGGCAGGACTATAATGATAATTAGTTTTTCATACTACTAAATGACTCCACATGACCTGCTGGTCTACTGTTAAATCCCTTCATATCTTAAAAAACATTACAATGGATCCCCCGTTAGTACTTTATAACATTGAAGCAGCAGTGTGTAACAACAAAAAAGCCAAGACTAACTGAAAAGAACATATAGTTTTTAAAGAAGCCATTGGTACTTCAGCGTGTAGTGCTGTCTTTCTTCCAGAAGCCTCTGTTGTGATTAATAGCCTGAAGAAGCCTGGTCTGCATTGTCCTCTCGACTGGGTATCTCCGGTAGATGGGCAGTAACAGCAGACAATGACAGGTGAGGGATTCTGGCAGATGGAGCTCATTGGCATCGGGCAAGACAGCCACTGTCATCTTGATGCTCTCCATACCCATGAAGGGTACACGGTCACTGCCTGTGAGGAACACTGGTGACAAGAACACCAAAGAGATAATGCTGAATGATCTGTTAAAGTCATAAATGGGAGCATCTCACATTAAATAAAGGATACCAAACTTCATGTTAAGTATAATACTTACAAAGAAATTTTTTCTTTTCCTCTGCTGTCAGTTCCTCAAACACCTCCCAGAAGGTAATGATGTTCGGATGCCCCGCGTGATAGTCTCCTTCATAAACTGTGTTCTGTTTGGAAAAATAAAAATGAACTCATCTAAACAGAAATCCAGTAATGACATTGTCTTGGTGACCAAGAAAACTCTGTAACTTGTACTGCGATCAGAGCTACAAAAACAGGGATACTGTGATAAAGGTGATAAAGGGGAATTTGGCATTTGGGATGTCTTGCTTTAAATTGGTTGCCGTTTGGACAGACATCTTACACCACTCAAGTTTCAAGTCTACAGATCTTTTAAACACAAGAAAACTGTGTGTGAGATATGCAGCTGTATTTTAATGTCTTGTTAAAACAATATTCTTGACGTCTAAATATGAAACAAGTGTGTAAAGATATTTTTTTCAGTTTTTTCGTTATTGCATTCCTGGCTCTCTTGAAGACTTAAATGTAGCCTAGCGGTTTTCAACAGACCTGCTTGAACACCTCCCAGTCGTAGTTTTCTTGGCCCACCATCACTGCTTGCAGCTCCTCCGGCTGGAAGAAGTCCACCACGTCCATGTCACACACTTTGAAAAACCCTCTCTTGAACGAGTCAAACACACCCTCCACTGATTTGTTGAAGACGTAGTTGACAAAAGCATCTACGTACTCTTTCCTGTGAATAGAGAGAAATAAAAATACATCAGCTGGGTGATGACGCTGTAATAGTCTAATAGTGTAGTTTCTAACAGACTAATGTAAAATTGTAGACACCCGCTTACAACATTTGACTGCTAGATGGCAGCAAAGTCAAGATTTTTTTTATATTGAGAGGATGGATATTTAAGTGTAAGTCAACAATACACACTGTCAAATGACAAAGACTTGATGTGTTGTGAGGACTGTGCAGACTGTTCTATACAGTAATTCTGTAAAAACACACCTATTTGACCCTGTGACAAGTTTTCCAGCTTCTTTCAGATCAAGCTCAACTTTCTCACCTCCCCAGGTCACCTGTATTGAATAATAGACAGAAACATTGTAGCAACACATGTAGAGTTGATTTATGAAGTAACACTGCCAGTCTAAGTGTTATTTAGTGAACCTACAGTGAAAGTAGTCTCCATTTCTCTGACTACATCAGGTGTGTAGTCCTCCAACATGCACCGCAAAGACCTGAGGACACAGTAAACATCAGGAATTAACGTAATTACAACCTGTATATGCTGCCTATAAAGTGTTTCAAATCAAGACTATACAGCAATACAGGATATACTGCTGTTAATCATTATTTTGAGTCTGCCTGAGGTTAAAATACATGTGATATGTTATTTGGTGGCAGAAGAATATATTGTATGAAAACTGTTCACTTATGTGCTTTTAAAACCATCTTACTCTCCCATTACAGGGTCAAACTCCTTCATGTCATCTAGTGAAGGTTTGACCCTGACCAGCTTCTTGAAGAGAACCAGTGGGAAGGGCAGGTGGACGATGCTGTGGTTGTAAAGAGCCAGTCCACACAGAACACCGAACAGGAAGTAAGTCTTCACCTCCACTTTTGGCTGTTTGGTTGGTGAATAAAAAAATCAATTATTATTTTAGTAACATTCAATGACTGTCCAAAAAACATGACCCAAATACTTCGGCCAAATAATTACTAAGTGCAAAACTTTTGAATTTAAATTATTCGTCTTACCTGGGGAGGGAACCAAATAAGTGTCTTGCTCTCGTTGTACATGAACATTTTAGACTTGGGAGCTATGAGCTCGTCAAACACATGGAGGAAGAAGTCCTTTTTGTTGACATTTGTCACCTTTCTGTTATCCACAAACTGGACCTACAGAGGATAGCATAATACTTTCATAAATACCCGCTGAACACAAACTGAATTACAATCAGCTCTAATGATAAATATCCAAGCACGACTTCCCTGACGTCCACTCTGTGCTTGTGTTTTGTGAGACCTCCACAAAAAGTTAGATTGTTAGATATTTAAATGTACTGAAAAGATACTATTAAGTTGCATTATTGAAATGTATGAAGTTGTTGAAGTTCTACCCAAACTAGGGACTAAAACTATCAAAATTTCAGCCTTGGCTGCTATAATTTTGATCATTTTTTGTAAGGCTAATGACCCTGCAGTGAAGTAACAGGAAGACAAAAGCTGCTAGATTTAGTTTCAGAACACTAAAGCAAAATTTTGATAGCATTGTTTACCAAAAGCTCCCTTTTGAAGGCGCAGTGGTCGGCTGCACCTAGCTGTCTAAAGGTGTCCTCGACAAGGTGAGCTCGTCTCAGGGTTAGCTGGAAGACCGGGGCCGGGGGAGCATCCGGGGGACCGACCAGTGACTCATCAGGCCACAACAAAGCCAATTTATGAACGAAATGGTGCGCTTTCTGTAATTACAAAACCCTTCTTTATAAAGATATCTCCCAACAGATGGGAAGCAGTTTTAACAAAACTCTACAGTTTGTGAGATTTTTACAGTTGCTGCTCAAGTTAAGAGTTGTATCACGTAGGATCATTCATTTTCAGTAAAGATTTTTACAACTGATCTAGTTTTTTAATACTGACTGTACCTTCATAATGAAAGCAAAGATGTTGAAAACCGCCACCTTGCAAACCAGAGTGAACAGGAATGGGTAGCGGCAGAAGATGGCGGGTGTGTTATGGTCATCCTTTAAGAAAACAATTGATTGTTTATTAAAAAATAATTTCATCAATAAGCAGTCTAACAGAAATGTAAAACTATTCTGGACAAATAGACAGATTGTTCTTCTGAAAAACTCCAACATTGTACAGTATAAACTGTACTATCTGATTTTACCTCCACTTTGGAAAATTGCCACCAAAGAGTGACATCCTCAACTGGCAGCACATTGCCAATGATTTCCTCTACATAAAACGTGTTCAGTGGGACCTTGTAGGACTTTCCAGCTTTGTTTGCCTGTAAACAAGTAAATATATTATACAAAGTATTAAAACAGAAATAATATTTTTCATCTAATAATGTATAAAGAAATAAAGACTTTTGTTACTTAGCACCCATGGAAAAGGAGCACTTGATGAGGTAGAAATGGGTGCTAAGTAACAAAAGCCTGGGGCCAGGTGAATGCCAGGATTTAAGGTTTCCCAGCAGAACACTGTATTGTAACAAGATCAGTGTTACGTACTGCATCTGTCAGTGTTGTGGCTGATCCATGTGCAGTATATCCCTTATAAAATGACAGGTCCTGAAGAATATGCTCAAAATCTGACCTCAACATGCAGCAAATTTTAGAAACTTTACAACACAAACTGAATATCTGCTTTTTTTCCTCAACCAGATAGAAAATACATCAGGGATCAAATTTTCGCTCATGAACTTAGTCCCAGAATAAATAATTTAATTTCTTCTTTGATCCCAAATTTTGTAAAATAAGTATAATAGATCTGGCTCTAAAGCCACTGATGACTGAAATGAAAACATAAACACTCACTTTGTAAAGCAGTTTGAGGGCCTCCAGCAGGTATTTGACTCCTGGGTTGTG
Organism: Lates japonicus; assembly: GCA_033238685.1. Taxonomy (NCBI): domain Eukaryota; kingdom Metazoa; phylum Chordata; class Actinopteri; family Centropomidae; genus Lates; species Lates japonicus. The sequence continues at coordinate 5,306,003 of BRZM01000029.1, read as the reverse complement.
GGTCGCCAAGAGGCCATTTCTTAGCATGAAGGCTAGGGCCTTTTTGAAGACCATGATGTGCTTCATCAGTATGGACGGTGACAGGGAAGACCACCAGCCTCCTGCAGTACAAAAAAAACCAAACATTCAGTTAATTCACACTGTGTACAGCATTTGTCAGGTGGACAGCTCACTTTTGTTTCAAAGTTATTTAAAAGTAAATGTGGTGTGAGTTGGTTGAGCTGGTTTGGACATCAAGAAAAATATAAACTTTTAAATAAAGTGAAAAATTAATAAATCATTATTTGGAGAAAAAAAAATGTCTTTAGTTGTTTACTTAGTAAATCCAGAGCCTTCTCATTCAGATGTCCAATAATGACGGCCAGAGACAACGCAATGTTCATGACGTTGGAGTCCTCTTGAAGAAGAGGGCACGACAGCAGAATCAGCAGGATCTCTGGAGATTTTAGGGAAGTCATTGAAGCAACAAGCAAGTCCATTAGAGGTTTTAGGTTTACCTGTGTGGAAAAAGAGATATATGAAATAATATAGTTTACACAGTGTCCATCTGTTTGTAAATAAATAGTGGCTACTGTACAAAATGTCCATGCCTAAAAGAGGCTGAGTGTCTAGGTAATGACTGCACCTAACAGGGGAGGTTTACTCATTCACTCAATTCATGAAGAAGATAAAAATTAATCTGAATGTATGAAAATCATTTAAAATTATTTCTTAACTGATTGTTTGATCCATGGTATTTCCAGCAGCCTGTCGAAAGCTTGGCTGGCAGCCTCGAGGTCCACAGTTAGGGCACCTGCTTTTAATGAAGAACCACTGATAACAAAGACAAAGTATTAAAACAAAGGAAGTGACAATACCAATCTTTTAATTATAAAAACGATTTTCCTCATCTGAACATTATAACTGATTCTGTTACCGAAACATCACAGAAAGCAGCAGCCAGTAAAAAAAAAAGACTTACTCTGCTTTTGTGAAACTTGCAACAAGACTTGAACTTGTCAGAAATGTCAACAATATTTCTCTGTTGCATAAAGAGAGGAAAGCATTAGGGGAGCCCAAAAACTGCAGTTACTGACAATAATATTTCATATGTGAAAATACATAATTACAAATACTACCTTCTTGCTTCTGCATTGCCATATTTCATTGACAGCCACCTTTGCAGTTTTGTCTCATCGAGTCGCCCAGTAATCTGTCCACAATCTGAGTTCTTAAGAAATAAATCAGACATAACTTTAAAAGGCAGAGAGCTTTTACAAACACAACAAAATAGACTTTTAACCTAAAAATTCAATGTAACAACTATCGATGCACAGAGATACAAACCAAGTGAAAACCAGTCCACACAAAGTATACAATGTTTTTTTGTATATTTATTCTGAAATTCAGTAAAATCGAGTCATTAAATAATTTCACAGGTTACCTGTACAGGTGAAGAGTAAGCAAAGTTTGTATTCCATCCAGCTGATATTTTCAAGTCTGCTTGAACAAATAAAAATCAGTAAAAACAAATGTAATTAATAATTCTAAATTCAATCTACTAGTCATACACCACCTAATGTAAAACAACAGGTACAAGAATTTGAATTTTAAGAATTTGCTTTTCAAATCATGATCCTTAAATATTCATTTAACTAAATAATTAACTACCAACTGTTGTGACTACTGAACTCTGTAGTTTGAGCTGCATCAAATTGTGTGTATGTTGCTACAGTGGTAGAAACGCTCTGCTCCATTACTGTAATGTATTTCTTGGGACAACACACATATGCCTAATTAAAATCTACTGAATACCATACTTACCACTGGGTATGGCTGCTGCACTGTCAGTGGTCCATGGAAGTTGAACCAAAGTGGGAGTCAGACTGTCTTCTGGCTGCCCATTCCCTATTTGACCTTTGACCCCATTGCCAAAAGCCCACAGCTGGCCAGAGGAACCCAAAACCAGAGTGTGATGCCTGGGAAACAATTGCAAATTTAAGAGGAAACTTGATAAAAATAAAAGTCTACCTTAAATAAAATGAAGTTTCACTCCTGGGATCTGTTGGGTTTCTCTCTGTAAATTTTATAAGATAAAGAGTACGGTCTAGACCTGCTCTATATGTACAGTGCCTCGAGATAACTTCTGTTGTGAATTGGCGCTATATAAATAAAATTGACTTGACTTGACTTGACTAAGTCTTACCTGCCACAAGCAATCTGTGAGGCGGGTCCATCCAGACCATCAACCAATGTGGGTTTCACTTCGTTAGCAGAGGAGTTGTGACCGAGCTGACCGTGGCGTCCCTCTCCAAAAGTGAAAACCTTACCATCCTAGAAATGACATAATATAATAAGAAGAAATACCTCATACATATTTTTTTTATAATGTGATCATTAGGTGAAGTCGGGAGATTTTGACGAGTGAAGTTTGAGATGAGTGAAGTTTGTACCTTTGTTAACACAGCGGAGTGTGCCTCTCCACAGCTTATGAAGGAGACACGCAGAGGTCTGAGGGCAGGTACCATACAGATGTTAAACCTGCCTGTAAGTGATGGAAAGAATTGGGACAAAATGGACAGCATGCTTATCTCAAATTGATAATACCTACAGTGAGTTTTTAATACTTTAGCAAAAATACATAATAAGAGTTTTCAAGTAGCGACTTGTATTTTATAGCTGACATTTGTCTATATAGATACTACTGCCTATTATTTCAGAATTTCATACAAATTAATGTTTATATTTTTCTTCTTAGTCATACAAAATTAACACAGATGTCTGTCATTTTGGCTACCTAGAAAATAATACAGTCACTACTTGAACTTTATTCCACTTTTTCAATCTGTTAAATGTGAACAAGTGAGTATGTGACTGAGTTAAGGTAAATTATTTGTACCCCTCTCATCCACCCTGTTGAGCCCCAGCTGGCCAGAATTATTGGCCCCACAGCAGTACACCAGGCCTGGGAGGGTGAGGAATAGAGTGTGGGTCGCCCCGGCTGCAATCTGGGTCACTGCTGTGCCAGACAGAGCCCACACCAGGACAGGTGTGTCCTGCAGTGACACCTCCTTCCCCAGACCCAGCTGACCATGACTGTTCAAACCCCACGAGAGGACATCTCCTCCTGGAAAGTGGGAAAGAGTGCAGGAAAAACTGTTTTATCAAACTTTGGCATTTGTATACCTCCAAAGCATTGGTAAAAAAAAAAGAAAAAAAAAGAGTACAGTTCTTTTAGTATTTAATAAGATGATACAGAATCAGTTGAGCTCTTTAAAACACACAATATGTACAACATGATGAGCAACTATGTATATTATGTATCCATATACACACAAAGATGTCATCAGTGTGTTCAGTGTCTTACCTTTAGTCAATGCCAGAGAGTGGGAGTTTCCACAGGCAACTTGAATCACTGGCACTGGCAGTGGTATGGGCACCTTACTGCACATTGATGAGACAGTAAAAAAATAAATAAACAAGGAAGCTTTGCACTTTACCAGCTGTCCACTCACTGTCAGTGAAAAGGATGCATATATTCATGTATTCCAAAGACTGAGATCTTGCCTTGGTCTGAGCGGATTTGGTAACATCCCCAGTTGTCCATCGTCTGCGGCCCCCCAGGAGAAGACGTGTCCAGAAGCACACACAGCCAGACAGTGGTCCTGACCACAAGCCATCATCACCACATCACCCAGCCCCTCCACACGACCTTACACAGGACAACAGAGATTGACACATGCCAGACAGTCAACTGGTGCAGAAAGGAGTAGCAACACATATGTTAACATAATAATATTTCTGCTCCAATGAATTCATTTGACAGCAACAGTTTCTGGTTACTTTTCATATCAAGATTACAAATGATGCATTGTGGAAGCTTAAACTACCCAACACCAGTATATAAAGTTAAATTAGCTTCAGTTTAACCTACAACAAAATGCTCCTTGCATATTTATGTTTCAAAAATAACAGTCTAATAACACAATATATTGTATATAATAATATAACACTGAATGGGATCATTCTGCATAATAAGTACTTTAAAGTACGTTTACCTTTTAAAGTTTACATTTTGCTAATAAAGTGCATTTAGATAGTAGTTTTACGTTGTACTATTCTTACTTTCACTTAAGTATCTTTCCTTCTGCCACCACTATTACTATAACTGCATTTATTTATTCGTTATTTTTTAACTGTCCACGTATGTAGTTCATCAGACTAAACATCATAACTGACCAACATATCCAAACCATGAATGCAACACTGTCCTACGTCCCCACGTGAACATGAACTCAGCGCAGAACAAACTGCGGCTCAGTTCACTTTCGTTGCCTGAACTGACAGGGAGAAAACGAAACTGAAGCTCTGCTCAGTTAATTAGCCTGCGCTGTGTTAAATGAAACTATCTTGACAGGGGCATGAGTAAGAATCAGAGAAGCATATGTCCCTGCAGTTAACTTTCAACAGAAAATAAAAACACGTACGGCTACATAAAACCTGTGTCCTCGCTCTTAATATTGGAGCTCAGACTATTGTCACGGTCAGAGAGACTTTAATTCTACTGTGATATTTTCTTGCAATGCAGATTACGCTGATGCCTTTTTGATAATTATCATTACTATTGCTTAACTTACCTGGTGTCCTTCCATCTTTACATTTTCTTCGTCCAAGTTGTCCCTGTGAGTTGTGTCCACACGACAAAACGCCTCCATCTGAGTTGAGAAATAAAGTGTGTTGCTCCCCGCAGCAGATGTTGGTTATGATCCCGGGGACAGTCCAGGACACCGGACTGAGGGCTGTCTGTGGACCGAACTGTCCACTGGCGCTGTCCCCCCAGCAGTACAGCTGCACCATTTCTCCACCTGGGCCGAAGTGATGCACCCAAAACAAGTCGCTGTGATGACAATTTATCCTAGCTGATGCTGCCTTTAAGTGCTGTCGGAGATATCAATATCGGGAATGTGCATTTGAACCAGTGATTCTGACATTCTTTTGTAAGAGTTAAAATGTCAAACATGATTTCTAAGTTTGTTACTGGGTACTGTTTGACATTTACTTTTGATCAAAAGCAAGCCAGCACAATCAACAGGTGGCTACGGGCAGAAGTAGCCGAATTTACGACCTGACCGGAAAACAGGGAAGGCAGCACGAGAGCAACAGATGTTAATGAGGAAGATGATAAGAATATTCACGTGTTAGTTTCGATGTTTAACCCTCTGCGAACGAAATTATACTCACTTCTAATTTTGTATATTCAATATATGTCTATCTTTTAATCAATAAAAGGTCATGATTTTGATTTTTTTAAACGATTTACAGACAGGATACACTATTCTCTGGCATAAGTACAATACATTTTATAAATGCAAAGACCGTGATGTATTGTGGCTTTGCTTTGCAATACAGAAACACAGACATAAATAAAGCATTTAAATCAGTTTTATTTCAAATATATGTGCGAAGATCCTCTCTGAGTTAACAATATATTAAGATACAGACTACAGTAGATGTGGTACAAACTGATCAGATACTGGTTTTGGTTTCACAGAAATGAAACTCAGGTAAAAGTTTTTCTGCAGAGGTGTATCATTATCAAGATCTCAGACTAAGTGAAACTAAAACAAATAATGGTGCAGTTCAACAGAAGTGTTGTCTGGTTAAAAACAGTCCATGTATCATCTCTATACATTTTCCATCCTTGTCCAACAGTGTGTAATAATCTTAAGGCCATATCATATTGGGGGTTGCAAGGGGTAACCAGCTAAATGGTGCTTTGTCAAAGGGGCATTGCTTCAACTCACCAATCAAATTTTCTCTGCGTCTGACTGACTCCTCCTCCCTGTCAGTCGTGACATCTGAAACAGAATACATGCCTACAGACCCATCCTCAAAACCCACAAACACACACTGCTGCCTACACAAAACTAGAGTCAATGGATTCTTAGACAGACGTACGCTTCCTACTCTTTCCCCATCTGTGAGTCGTACAACTGTGAGGACGGGCCTCGGGTACAAGTCACAGTCACAGGTTTTCTCCAGGCTGATGTAGGCAGCAAAACATCCAGCTCTGTCCAAACAGGCTTTAATGACAGGACCCTCGGCTCTGAACAAGCAGAGTCTAATCTGGGACAGGTCCAAGAGGCTCATGGTGTTATTGACAGTGGACAGCAGTGCAAAGCTGCCGTCGGAGGACATTTGGAAGTCTTGTGGCTGACACTGAAATGTATACGGCAGCTGAAAGTGCCTGCAGACAGTCTCCTCTGCTACCTTCCAGGTGTACACTGCTCCTGAGGCCGCCATCACCACCACGAAGTCTGGGTGCTCTGAAAGTGTGTCGAAAGCAACAACGTGCTCCGAGCTTTCCGCACAGGAGAAACGCTTGCTGATGGAACCTGACCACAAACTGGCTGCTAACAGGTCACCACGGTGACGGCCAATGAGGAAGGTGCTCTCAGGAGACACCTTGGCGTCGGATAGGTACAGGTGTATGCTGCACACGATACTCCCATGTGCCAGCTTCCACACCTGAGACAACCCTCTCTTGGAAATACTCACCCCAAAGTTACTATTAGGGGTGATCAGGATTTCTGTGGCTCTGTTGCCACTGATGCGCAGGATGTTCTGACCTGTTTCTGTCTGCCAAACGTAGATTTCCCCTGCTGAGAGCGTCACAAGGTGGATGTTATCCTGAGAAAGGCACAGTTGTTCCACAGCACCATCATGTAGGAAGTTAGCATCTGGAAAGCCCGTCTTCAGTCTCCATCTCCACACCATCTCTGACCCATCTGCGGTGTAGAACCACTCCCCTGTCGGTTCAAACACCACCTCCTTCACACCACACCCTATCTTCGGAGCTGTACCTGCAGCAGCTATCATCTCAGAGTCCCATACTGTCAGGCAGCCGTCACGAGCGACACAAATAACATCTGTGGCCGTTTTGAGTATTGTGTGAGGCTGCTCGTTTGTTTCTAAGGAGAGGACACACTCCCCTGAGCAGACCCTCCACACCAAGACAAGGGCACAGGTGTCTAACGAAGCCAGGAAAAGGTGGCCATCCTGGGAAAGCACAGCCTGAGTGAAGGCCCTCCCTTGTGGGACTAAAAACTGGTCCCACAGCTCCCAGTTGCATGTATCCCACAGCGTAACCTGATGACACTGGCACACCAATAACGTGTTGATTTCTTCGGAGTAATCTGTATTGAGGATATTGTTAGATTTACCCCCAGTGAATCTTTCTTTAACAAGTCTGGCTGGTTGTGTTTTGGCCGCTACATTCCATAGAGTTACATTCCCAGTCCTGTCAACACAAGCCATTTCCCTCTTATCTTCACAGATGATTATCGATGTAACCGCACTGCGGTTTGAGTTTGTACAGCTGCCAAGCAGACTGCTGGAGTCTGTGTCAAATATGGACACTGTGCCCTCCTCCTGCCCACAGTACATGTAAAAGCCATTAGAAGAACAAACCAAACTGGTCACAGAACTCTGACACTGGAAATGAGTCAAGGTCTCACTGGAGAGGTTAAACACACTCACAAAACTCTCATCTTTCCACCAAATGAATAATTTTTTCTGACATCCGACAAACCCCTCAATTTTGTTTGGTGTTTGTTGGTCTGACTTTGGTTCAAACTCTGTCTTCAAAGGGTCTTTAACCTCTAGAAACATTTCTGGGCCTGTCACATCCCACAAGAAAAGCTTGTTGCACCGCGTGGAAAACAGCACGAATTGACCGCTGCTCTTCACTCCTGCAAACTTCAGCTCCTTCTGCTCACAGCTCAGCAATAGTTTAACTACGTCGCATCTGGAACCTTTCCAAACCCAAGCAGAACCATTGTCCGTGATCTCTGCTACGATCCCACACTCTGTCCCGGTGGCTTCTGCAACAGAAATGTCCTTGGCTTTGACATCACTCTTCAAACACAGAATAGGGAGAACAGAGGAAGGAGCAGGACAAAGTGCTACTCCTAATCCACTTCCTCTTTTCCTCCTCTCCTGTCTGATCTCTCTGACATAACCTTCGAGCGAAGGAAAAACCTCCAGATAAGGGAGGAGGCTCGTTTCCATCACCGCGGGCAGCTCCAGAGGAGCAGGCTGCAATAAGCAAGCACAGGACTTTAATGTGCTTGCTAGGAGTAGTCTTTCTCTTAAAAGCAGAGACTGTGATGACCCTTTGTCACCTTCCAACATGGTTATCAGATCTCCTAGAAGACCAGCTAGAACCATGGCCTGGTGGAACCCCAGTGACATTAACAACTCATGCACCAGCTCCTCCCACCTGCCACTTTGTTGCATGTGATATGGCAGCTCTACGACTTTTCTCAAGTTCACCTGACCAGCACCTTTGGACAAAGATGTGAAGACAAATGGCTGGCTGGGTGGCTGCCTGTCTGTGTATATTTTTATTTGGGCAGTGTCCTTGTTTGCTCCTGATTTCAAATTGACAAGAAATGGTTTAGCATTTCCATTAGTCCACCAGCCGCTGAAATAACCAGCCATCTCCGAATGAATCTCTTTCCTCGCCTCTTGAGTGCCTAAATACCTCTTAGCCACCACCAGCTTGAAGTGCCTGCTCACCCAGAACAAAACATGTGACCCCACAAATGTCCTCCTGATGAGAAACCCCCTCAAATCCAATAGAAGTCTCTCCACATCAATTTGTGGGACCCTCATGCTGGAGGAGGCGCCCGCACCCTGCTGAACGTACTCAGACAGCACCTCATTATCGCTGGACAGGAGATCGGCGAGCTCTGCCTCAGTGAGCCCAGTCCTGGAGAGGGTGAGGTAGGAGACGGCTCGAGCCACGATGGAGGAGCCATGTTTCTGCTCAAGGTGATCCAGGAGGGCAGAGATGGATCCATGGACGCTGTTGGGGAGAGACGACTCAGTCACATCTGAATCTGATGATGGGAGAAGAGAAGGGGAGAAAATCAGAGAAATGTCATCAAGTCTGGTGACTCTGTTTATTGTTTAACAAATCCCATGAAAACACTGAAACGAAACAATAGAGCGAAGTATTGCCTGTGTAATATATGCCTCTGTGCCAGAGTAGTAGTTCAGTGGCAACCTTTTTACAAAGGTTCAGTATCTTTGCAGGTTGAAGAGGGTGCTTTATCTCAGCTGAAAGTTTAATCCCCTCTTCACAAAAAACTAGATGTCGAGTAATCCTCACCTCTGGTTCACCCCTAATGTTTTGGTTGTCTCAGACTGTGTTGAGGCTGTAGATGTATCTCTATTTCTTTGAGCTCTTTTCCAAGAGAAAAATCTTTCCATCGCTCATCTCACAGTGTTGTTTCTGTTGCCTTGTGTGTTTTATGTGTTGAAACATTATTCAAACTGTACAGTAAAAAAAGTGGAAACAGATCTTGTGGCATCTCAGGGTGCTGCAGTATGAACCACTGCACAAGCACACCAAATCCAGGTCTTTAAAATAGTCCCTAACAAATTCATTAACCTGTTTTAAAAGATTTACATCTTTTGCATTTGGTCTTTTCAAGGGATTTTGTCGACTATAAGAAACATATAAAATATCCTTTAAAAGAAACTGTATTTTTGTTTCATGTGTCAGTCATACCAGAGTACCAGAGCGAGGTATGTACATGCAGAAGTCGAGCATAGAGAGGCAGACAACAGGAGGTCAACGCCTGGTTCACCAGAGCCTGTTGTCCTGATGTCACCCTCCTTCCTGAACTGCTCAGCAGCGACGCCAATAACCTCACACACTCTCTCCTGTCAGCCGGTCCCAACTGTACACAAATATATCCCGACTCCTTCGCACTGCCTTCTGACATAGGTGGACTGCATTGTGGGTAATGTAGTTTGACGGCCTGCAGGACGTGTGTTCGTTTGGAGGAGACTGTGAGGATTAGTTTGACACCGGGAGGGAGGGGGGAGGGGAGGCTCTCAATGATTTGAGGGCAAACAAAGTTGTTTTCGATCTGATCCAGGCCATCGAGGATTAGAACTAGAGGCTGATTGGGAGAAGGCAGAAGGGAGAGGAGGGAGGAGAGACGTTCTTTAAGCTCAGTCAGACTTATGGTGGCGGGTTCACGGTGAGAATTCAGAATAGATGTTGGGCCACAGTTCGATTCGTAGTCTCTGGATTTAGTGATGCTGGTAAGATCATCTGGGTAGGTGCCGATGTAGAAGCTGTGACCTTGTTCAGGGGAGGAGTCGCTGTGGTATCTACTGGCTATTTGATAACACAGGCTGGCCAACAGGTGCTTTGGGGAAAGAGCCTGTTGCAGGTTGCAAAAATAAGTGATCACCACAGGATCACTGTCTGGTAGCCACGACTTTATCTGTGGAGAGAGACAGAGAGACAGGAGACTTGTTTACATGATATCAAGACCATGTAGTAGAGAGTCCTGTTGCTATGTCTTACAGTGCAAATTTCTTGTAGGCTCTGGTTAGTCCTTGAGTTTGTTTACACCTGTTTTCTTCATTTGTTGGTTGATTAGTCTATCTGTTTGAAGAATATATTTTATTGTTTGGATTTCCTGAAACTGAGGAGCTGGGGGGACGGAGGAGCCTATGTCTGATCTGAATACAACATGTATTGGAATATTGTATAAAACAACAAGAGACGTATACGTCAGTTTAATAGAACTCAGTTATTTCACCACAGCTCACTGACCTGTTGAGCACAGTGCGCCAGCAGCACTGACTTCCCTGTGCATGGCCCTCCTGTCACCACTAGAGGACACTGCTGGTCACTCTGCTTCACATAAGCTCTGATCTGCAACCAATGAAAGTAAACCTAAGTGATGCTATGATACAAATAAAATGTTCCCACAGCTCCCAAATAAAATTTTCCAACACAGTGACAAGAAATTTTGAAAATTTCCAGGATGTTTCTTTGTTTAAGTTATTATCTATTGAGCTGCCACATTTGTTGTCACATTGCTAATATTCATCAGTTACTAATCCTTCACACTACAGGAGTGACCATGTCTACACCACAAAAAAGTCAAGCATTTTAATTCAGTTTTTTGTCTTTAGAAACAATCCAGAGAAACGCCTTCACCCTGACCTCTTCCTCCTCTGGCCGGATGATGTCATAAAGTCGGGACAGGGTATCACACAGTTCCTCCTGCTCGGCCCGCTCTCGGGCCAATGCATCACCAAGCTGAGAGTCCTCTCTGGTTTCTGCCGTGTTGAACCTGTCGATTAACCTCACAAGGTTAGAGTACGCCTGCTGGCACAGAGACTCGGCATAGCCCCGCCTCCTGGCTGTGGTGTAACCATGGCGACGGTCACACTCAGTGGTAGTGATGTAGACTAGAAGCCGTTGGGAAGTGATGAGACCGGGGAGGAAGACATCACAAAGCTCTGAGAGTAACTGTTCATCAGTGGGTGCTGTCCTCAGGTCAGAGGTAGCAGCCTGAAAAGACAGGATATGGAAAAGAAGCATTTTGTTACTCACGTCTGCATCTGAAGTAAATGAAAAATGCATTTCATATTCAGCTACTTCTATTATACAACAAAAAATATTTATGAAACAATTTCACTCGTGCTTTGTTTATGCTGTTGCTCCTTCTGTATGGAAAACAAAAATACATCAAGTTTGGGTTTCTAACATTTTTTTTCCTGTCAAAACTATCAGTAAAAAAGATTAATGGTGGTGGCATAGGTGGATCAAAATCCTTTCATTCATTCATGCTTGTCTGGGCATGAAAATGTACTTTTCATCAAGAACTCACACTAGACTGTATGTGCCCCATGAATAGGAACTGAGTGAAAGTGAAGTGCATTATGATATAACAAATGAATAAATGCTCTGACCTCTGATTGTACCTGCAGACCTGAATTCATCTGTCCTTTCTGTCTTTCTCCCTTTGCATTGACGACCTTGTGGACATACACCAGGCAGCGTCCGACGATGTCGTTATCAGGGCAGGTGTCCAGAGCAAATCGCAGATCTGCGTCGAGGGCTGGATAGAAGAAAAGCACATTAAATTATACTTCAGTGTCGAGCAAAACCACATACACAAAGACACACCATGTATATCTCACCTGATCTGTAGTAGCTGTGGGCTCTCTCTGAGGTCATAAGACCGTTGTGGACACACAGACTCACAGTGGTCTGAAACACCCTCCTCAGCTCTTCTTCTTTGGCCTTCATCTTGCTCTGCTCTTCCTCACTAACCTCTACCTGCTTAACAAAAAAACAGTTAGATACTATTTAGAAAGCAGCACCACAGTCTAACAGGGGTGGGGACTACTTTTCAGAAAAGAAAAAAACATTGTTAATCCAGGTAAACTATATCTAAAATATAATCACACTTTCATAGAAATACTGGGTTATATATGTATAAACACAAGGTGGCAATCCAGATTATTGACTGTTCAGATTATTAACTGATATTTCTTAATACTTAAAGAATTTTAGAGGGCTTTATTTGGCAAGGAAATTTTATTCAACCATTTTTGTGGTTATTTATTCATATACGCATCTGCCACAGAAAATAAAATCAATTTTTGCTCACATTTAATTAGCACATACATTAGAACCTAAGTCCAAACTTTCTCCTGTTCATTCAATGAGAGAAAATTAATCATGATTCATAAATATAAATGAAAGATGAAATTCAGTGAGTAAATGAGTGGAATACTTACCTGAGGACAGGGGGTGTATCTGTGTGGAGGTCTCAGGCAGTAGGAGGGAGGGATGGCATTCTCGTCTCTCTGGTAAACTCTCTCCAGCTCCTGGGTGCTGCCGCCGGCCTGTTGGCTCTCCTGCAGCAGCAGCTGGTACTCTGACACTTCCACCTGTGTGGGCAGGCTGGCTGTGCCGTACTGATGCCCTACCAGCGCCTACAGCGCCGCCATGTGGACACAGAGGGAGCATCAGCATGTAATACAGTACACTGATAGAGGCGAAAGCAAACATTTGTATTGATGTTCACTGATTCATAAAGCTTGGGAGCAACTTGGTTTTCCTTTATGTGTTCTGTGCAGCAACTGGGAAAGACAGAGACGTGTACTGGGTTATTATACATTGGTGATTTATTTACCAGTAAAAAAGGTCCTGCTGAGCTCTCTCTGCATTCTTTAATCAGCTGCTGTCTGGTGTATTCATCTGGCCAGCGACTGGGATCACTGGACTCAAACGGGTCTATCACCTGCAGACACACACAGAAACAAACACACATACACACACACACAAGAGATAATGGTTAAAATGAACAAGAGGAGAGATGACTGATAATTCAATTTATGAAAAGCACACAGTGAGGTGTAGTAACAATTGGCCCTGCAGCAGCTAAATAACGTATCATGTTCTTTCATCTTTCTAATTACACATGCTGCTGAATAGAGACAGCACAGTGTGCTGGTTAAACTGCCCTCGGGTGATCTGATACACACACACACACACACACACAAACACACAAACTAACACACTACTCACAGAGTCACGTTACAGCTGCTCATCTTTTTCTTTCTCTCTCTCTCTTTTTTTTTTTTGTCAAATTTAATCAGGCAAAGATAACTGGAACTGACTGCACTTTTACAGTGATGGCCTCGGGGGGGATTGTGTTAAAGAATAGCACACACACACACACACACACACACACACCTTGAAGCTACCAAAAACTATTGCTTATGAATTACACTTTTAGCACACTGCACACTGTTAAGTTCCATGGATGACCAGGGTCTCCATGAATCTGTATTACTGCTGAAACAATGAGTCAATTATTCTTCTAATCATCAGACAGAAAATTCATTTGCTGCTACAGCCTTTCAGAAAGGTTTGACTCCATATTGTAAACAGATTTTGGGTTTTGTCTTTTTCGAATGTTGGTCAGACAAAACGGTAACTTTAATTCATGACTTTCACCACTGGTAGGATCAGCAATTGCCCTTATATTTGATATTTTTCTTCAATAAAACAGTTGAATAATTAATGTAAACCATAATCAGAAATGAAGAGTTGAAAGCTGAGATAAAGCTGAGATGATAAAAACAACTACTTTTGATCCAGGCATCTATTCCAATGAGAAAACAATACACACTGGAAGAAAAAAGGCATCACCAGGGACTTATCAAACAACTTTATGTTCATCATTTCATTCCAAAGTTTTAAAATGAAGTAAGTTCCAGTGTTTCCTCCAGTGGGCCATAGCTGAAAGCTCCCCTTATAGCTCTAAAAGCCATTAATAGCGAGGGTGGTTATGATATTACAGTATTGTTTTTTTAATGTAGCATCAACAGTGTCTGCTTGCATATTGTTAAAAAGACAGAGGGGATATAAAACTTTAAATAGTACCTTAAAAAAGAAAGTAGTTTGTCATCTGCTGCAGCAAAGCAACAAGACACAAAAGTGAAAAGTGGAGTGTACACTCACCCTGACGTCCAGTCCCAGTGTGTGTCTGCAGTGCTCTCTGAGTTTGGGGAAAATGTGCTCTCTCAGAGCCCTGCGCTCTGTGATGCTGTCTGTATACAGAGGATAAATGCAAACAGGATACATTCACAAAATAATTCAAGAAATACGAGCAAAGAACACATAAACTGTTTCATCTACATACCCTCTGGGTTGGAGCACAGATAGAGTTTCACACAGGACGAGCTGCAGGTGGAATCTGAGGGAGACCGATCCATTTGTTTCCCTCTGGAGCACACGCCAACTCAAGAGCTACTGTTAAAAACTACAGCAAAAAAAGGTTAGCATTGAGGCTTTCATGGGCCCAAATAAAAAGTTCACAGTTGCTGCTTCTCCTCTGCGTTGTTGTTTTTTCTCTTTTCTCTCCAGCTCCACTCAGGAAATCCTGGCTTCAGGCGTTTATAGTGTGGTATGTATGATCACACCCACTGCTAGTGACTAGAACGTCAACACAACACACACATGCGCTCAGCTGTGTACATGATACTTTTTAGGACAAGTACATAAATGCAAACATGTAAATAAACACAGTTGCTTCCAAGAAGACCCAGAATGACACGCAAACAACTTTGCCATATTTTTTTTATTAATTAACATTTGTACACAATAAATACAAACTTTGTTTTTTTTTTGTACAGCCAATAATAATATGCAGAAAGACTTTTGCACCTGTTCTCATTATTGTCACCATAGCAACAGTCTGTGAAGAGAGAGAGAAGGCCAGTTGTTCCACCACATCATTAATAACAGCAGCAGTGCAGCCGCTCCAAATCCAAGGATGAAAAATATAGAATTATATTATACATTAAAAAAACAAACAAAAAAAACCAACAGGCTCATACCAAATAATTAAACACTGTAGCGGACCAAAGGGACTGTTGAAGAAGGAAAATAATCATGTTCAAAGTGTCAACTGGCAACAAAAGGTCATAAATTTTATATTTGATGGAGACTGATTGAGCATTTATGGCGGGGAGTTGTGTGGGACGCTGCTGTAAACCATAAACTTCAAAACAAGTTTGAAAACCAGTATAAATAAGATCTCAGAGAGATCAAGGAGAGGCTGTTGTTCAAGTCGCCTTGACCACACTGTTACAAGTCAATGCTAGTTTCTACAACAGCAGAAGAGCAAAGGTTTGGATCTGAAACTTCAGCCTGCTTAACTTGGTTAGGTGTGGATGCTACAGAAAATGTTTCTAAAAGCTGATGCACAATTTATAGAAAAAAAAAAAAAGAATTAAAAAAAGGAAGGATAGTTTTAGTATTTTCACCATTTGTTGCTTCACAATTCACCTCAATGTTAGAAACCAATTAATGTGTGCCCAAGCCTCGAGCTGTGTCCCAACTCCATACTTCAATATTAATACTATATATTAATCTTCATACTCCATACTGTTTTTGCAGTTAGTATACAAGAAATTAATATACTTTACAGTTGTGCACTAACAGGAAATGTACTGTGACACTGCAACTTCAGAGCAGGACTGATAAATATCAGTAACAAAGAGAAAGCGACACAGAATACTTTTACATTATTTTTTTGTTTTCCATTGCATTTCCAAGGTTGTCCTACCAATTGAGAACAATTTGTTTTTTAACTGTTTCCAGCTGTGAGGAGCTCTGTAAAAATTCTTATACTGACATCTCTGAGTATAATTTATTTTGTAATGTATTCAGTGTGAATGCTCAATGCAATCAAACCCTGGTTAAAATAAATATGTAGGAAGGAACTGGGGCACATCTTCAGAGTGGAAAACAGATCTGATCAAAATTCCTCCTCTCTCTTATAAACAAACACACACACAGCTATGCCTATCTCAAGATCTGGAAAAAAAACAAAAAAACACAAGTTTTCATTCAAAACATTCCTTACTGTAATTTCTTTGTTTGTTGTTTATAAGTTAAGGAAAACACCAAATTACATTGTCCACAATTAGCTCTCCATCTCTTTAGAAGAGCAGAGAATTCAGTATCAGTCACACTGAAAACAAAGAGGATCCACCACAGCATTAGAATGAAAAGAATGACTCTGACTTCTGTATTTGAAACTACAGTGATTCGTCTGAGTCATTTCTACACGTCCTGCTGCTATGTGAAGGTACTGCTACTTTTTCGGGGAAAGTACAAATAAATAAAAGTGCTACGCTGCCATTTAGGCAAGGAGTTTTAAAGGCTTCAAGGGTATGTAAGGGGGAAGATTTATTTACTTTGAGTAAAAAAACAAACAAACAACACAACAGAAGTGAACTTTGAATGTCATTTGCTAGTTCTGCCCATTCAGCATGATGTATTAGTCTTTGTACATCTCTTTTGTTTTTACCGTGGTTAAACAAAGCTGAAATGTAAGACACCAGGAGAGAGATAAAGATGATGTCAAATTGCAAAAATTAAAAGGTTCATTTGTCTTTATGGATGTTTTCTCTGCTGCATTAAAAAGCTAAACTCTCATAGCGATGTGATGGAGATGCTTCGCAAGACAACAGAGAAAAATAATACCTGCGAATGTAATGCATGTCAGCTAAACAAGGATATATGTTATAGGTGAATAAAATCAATGTGAGAGGAGATATGATCAGTAGGGATAAAAGTCATACTGTTCATTCAGTGATTAATAAAATCTCATGACCCCAAACATTTTTCAGTGTCTACATCATCTCAAATAAAACTCTTTGTCACCACATAGTGAATACCAGCAATTTCAGTGCCTTTGAAAGCACCACCGTCCTCCTCTTGAACCAATCAGTGATACAAACACAGAGCGGGTCACAGAATGAGAGAAGATATAGCAACGTGCCTGTAATATTATGTAACTGTATGTGTGTATATGATAGCTACTGATTCACACTGACTGCCAATGGACAGAACAAACATTAGAGAAAAGAGGGAGAGAAATAAAGGAAGGGTGGGAGGAGAGGTGGAGATAAGAGCAGAAGGGAGGATCCAGCCTCTGTTTTCTCTCTTTTTCTTTCATCCTCTCCTCCTCTCTCTCTTTTCATCTCTCCTTCATACTGTATTTACAATGCCCTTTCAGTATAAGATGAGGATAAAACTTCCACTACATATCAGACATGGTCGTCCATTCAGCTCAGTTAGTCTATATGAAACGCTGTGCATAACATTCCTATGACAACAGTAATGTACTGTACTAATACACATTGAATACGTATGATGATAAGGACTATATATGGCGAAGGAAGGGCTGGGGAGGGGGACACTGCGTCCACACACACCACCCAGTTTCTCTGTCTGTTTACTCCATTGCCCACTGCACTCCAAAACATAACTCATTTGGCAAGTTTTGACTCTTTCCCCTTTCATCAAGCTTACTTTATATGGGCATCAAAAACACAACATTTTGTAAAAAGCATCTGATATGTCAAAAATATAACATTAAAACTTCACTGGATAAAACAAAGTAAAAACTTATTTTACTTTTCTATCTTTCACTACCTCATTTTATTTTCCTGCTTTTTTTTGGGGTGTTGGCACACATTCAATCATTTATGTATTCCCTATTTTTACCATGCACACATAACCATTTGGAAATTTGCTTATATATATGGAGCACAGGAGACAACTGTTGGGCAATCTTCTAAACTGAAAACACTGGCGACTATGCACAATGAGCAACCCTCTCTCCAAGATTCATTTCCACCGAGCTCGACTTTAATTATCACACAGGGCTGTGTGGCTAGTTAGCATAACTAAAATCACTGGCAGGCGGAACAAACTGAGCACCATCCTTGTCAGCTAGCTACCTCGTTGAAGCTAGTTTTCATCATAAAGACAGTTTTTGCACCAAATGGCAATCATCTCTATATTGTACTGCATGATGCTGTAACTAAAGTCAGTTCTATGTTCCCATGCTTCTATATTCCACAGCTCTGTATAGCACATAATAGGGACCTGTACTTGCTTAACAGGTTAATGGGCCACTGTGGGAACTGATCAAAGGGGTTTTCTGTTCCCTAGTGCTGCTGTATGGCCGACACTTGAGGGAACTGATCAAATGGGTTAGGATTTGGGTTGTTGTGTTTACATAACTGTTTTGAAAGTTTGAAGACCACAATGGAAATAAGTCTCTCAAAATGAACAAAATTAACTTTTCCAGGTAGCTTTGTTAGCGTTAGCTTGCCAACTACAATGCTTTAGCTATTGATATAAGAGTTTCTACAATTATGCTGCAGCAGTGTAACTTCAGCGTGGTAGCTAACTGAAAAGGCATGCACTCAGTGTGTTTAAATACCAGTGTTTTCCACACAGTCATCTCCATTACTCCAAATTTTCCTAATTACTAAATAATGTTGCATGGAGATAATAGATAAATGATAAAATGTGTGCCAAGACAAAAACAAAAAATAAATACATTTGAAAAGAAAATGAGCTAGTAAAAGCTTACAGTAACATACTAATTTACTGTACCTACCAATTGGTGGCAAAGGGGGAAAGTTTTCTGCTTACTCACTGAAGGTTAAATAAAAAGTATAAAGCTTTATATTTATTCACATGTATATTTGCTGTTTAACTAACAGCTTTATCCGTGAATTCAGTCATATTTTTGATTTGTCTGATAACCCTTCACTATATTTTGTCAGTTTCTGGGCTGTAAAACTTTTTTAATGCTTCATGATTATTTGTTGGCAAGTGAGTGAAAAAAGTGAAATTTCTCAGATGTAGCAGAATTGTCTGCTTGCGCAGAGAAATAAACTGCTTTACAATATCTTGCAGTAAGCTTAACAAGATAAAAGTTGCCAAACCCATCATTAACTTCTCACACTCCCCCGTCTCCAAACATTCTTCCTGCTCCTTTTACTGTGCTCTGGTTTGCTGCCCGATGAGGTGAAGTTTTAAGGCAAGAATGGAAGGAGGGGGGAGGGCGGAGAGGGATGCGGGGGCAGCTACTGCTGCACTTCATTAGGAAGCTAATACAGAGATTATTATATTGGACACTCTGCCCTTATCTCCTCTCTCCCCTCTCCTCCTCCACTGAGGAGGAGAGAAGATGCGGAGCGGCCGGAGGGGTCGACGTGGTTCAGTTCACTTCACTTCACATCACTTTGTTTAAGCTCACTTCAGTTCAGAGCAGTTCAGTTCCTCAGCCTGTAGGATAAGTCTGTCTGTCATCTGTTTACATTTTTTTGTGTGTCTGTAACCACTGTCTGTCACACCAGTGTGATCTCCACCTCCTCTGTTTTGTCGCTCTTCTCCTGCTGTCTCCGTGGGTGCTGTTTAGGTGGAGGAGGAGCAGCTCTCACCTGCAGCAGTGACAGAAAACATATTAAATATAAGTTTATGAAAAAAAGAAAACTATTGTCAAGGCAGTATTAGAGATGGCCTACTTTCTTAATATGACAAAAAAAGCATAATATTCATTTCATGCTGTAGGACACAAACATTCTCTAGTTTTAGAGCCTGCTTTTAAATAAACACATTATTTTGAATGGAAATCATAAGAAAAAAAAAAAAAAAGACCAACATAACCAGTTTGTGTAAAATGTTGTGTTCTTCAACAAAATGTAATGCTGTAACTAACAATAGGTTTTATTATGGATTAATCTGCCAATTATTTTCTTGATTAGTCGATTAAGTGTTTGGTCTATAAACTGTCAGACAATAGAGACAAAGCAATTGACATATTCAAATAGCTCTTTTTCTCCGACCATTAGTTCAAAATGCAATGACAAACACACAATGAAGCTGGAACAAGGAGCTTTCTGTCAGTGATTTTGCTTAAACAACAAATCAATTACCAGAAAAGTGATTCATCGATTAATCGTTTCTAGTGTTACATATACAGTTCTTCGGTAATCCACTTAAAAACACCACAGATGTTAGATTGAAATATATATTATATAGACAAACCAGACTTAATAACTTTAATACTAACAGGTCGTAGCTTCCCTGGGCCTCCTTCAGGGGTGAATCGGGGTGGCTGAGACTGAGGAAATCCAGGAGACACTGGACTCCTGCCAGAGCTTTGATCTGAGAGAGAGAGAGAGAGAAAGATTTCTAATAAGTAGCCACAATGATCTTTGTCAATTATTTCAATTACCAATAAAAGTTTGTGTGTGTGTGTGTGTGTGTGTGTGTGTGTGTGTGTGTGTGTGTGTGTGTGTGTGTGTGTGTGTGTGTCTTACTGTGAGTGGACAGCGGTCCCTTGTGTGATGAGGCGGGCAGTGGAGGCTTGTGCTCCCCGTTAAGTGCGGCGGAGGGTGAGCGTGGGAGAGGAGGTGGGGTGGAGGTCTCAGGGCTGGTGAAAGGGCTGATGGGAGGCTGGTCATACAGCGGAAGAGGGGGCAGAGAGGATGGCAACTTCAGAGATGGAGAGATCTACAGAAAGACGGAAATAGAGAAATCACATCACATCACTAATGATCTCTACAGCTGCTAAATCCTGTGCTATATTCGCCAGTGGGTTTCTACCTTTATCTGGCAGCTGTTTAGTGCTAGGCAGGTAGTGAGTAGTAAGAAAACAGCCACCTGCTGCTCCTGCTAGAGGAGGTGAAACATGGTGAGAGTGAGTTCCAGCCAGGAAACCAAACCAAAACAATGAGCTGAAAGACGCTAAAACACTGAATGGAGCGAAGGGGAACTGCAGAGTGCATTCCAAGTGTCACCTTTTCACATTATACAGAGTCATTTCATCCATTATTAATATAAAAGTCATTATTACACTCTGAGGAGTGACCTACCACTGTGTACACCTTAAAATGTTTTCAAGCTAGGGAACAGGAAGGTTTATTAAGGTTTATTATCATATATAAGATTTTTATCGATCTTCACCACATAAGACTTAAAAGACTTTAAGAGTTACTGTGTTAAGAGTTGTTGTGTTGTGTGTTATGATTACAGGCCTTTAGGAAGGGAGAGGCTGTATCCTTCCTGTTGCTGAACCTTTAATAGGGCAGCCCTCAGTCCTTTAGATAAGACCTCCTTCTGTGACTGCAGTGCAGGGTTTTTTATCAGAGCTCTGCAGGAACATGGCAGTTCTGATCCACTGTTTGTGAACTCTGCCCTGCTGATAGATGAACTGGACAACAGGCAGGAAGGGAGGGGGGATGGGGGAGAAAGTGGCACAGTAGACTACACTCTATCCTTGGTATTTCTGCCCTGAGGAAAGACTGATAAGACCAGATTTCCAGCTCAGCTCAAGAGCGAGGCGCTGAATGTCTGCCTCTTAAGTGGGAGCATGTCTCCATTTTAAATCTGCTTTTTCAGTTATCCCACTGAGCTACATGTTATTATCTGTGACACCTGTGTGTGCCGGTGTTACCGTACCTGTATGTCACCCACCCCTCCTCCGCTGGTCTCTCCATTTTCAGTGAAATCCTCTACCAGCACGGAGGGGAAGACGCCCACCCGTCCGTTGAGTTCCCCCTCCCAGAAGCCGTCGTCTGTCTGAGTGTCGCGGCTCAACAGGCGGATTACAGCTCCCTCGGAAAAGGACAGCTCCTCGTCTGCCTGGCCCTCGTAATCGTAAAGTGCACGGACGAACACCGCTGTGGAGAAAGAGAGGAGGACAAAGAGAGAGAGAAAGTTAACAAGAGATACACAGAAAGAGTAATTAATCTTGAGGAAATGTAGTTCCTTGTCTGCCTGGGCCTCATTGTCATAAAGAGAATGGTACACACTGCTGGAAAGAGAGAGATACAGAGAAGACAGAAAGACACAACTGTAATGATAATTAGGTGTAAGGATTTTCTTCATGTGCCTTGTCCAAGTATTCAGGTAGAGCAGACACATAGCAATAGAGAGAGGCTGGGAAAAACAGAGTCGAAGAAAGAAAGTTGCAAAGGGGGCAGGTTAAGGAGTAAAGAATATAAATGTTTTTTAACTACAGCAGAGATAAGGGGGTGGCAATCTAGCGTTACATTCCTGAGACTTTGTTTTGCTAAGCTGTGAAAATATAAAAAATGTAAAAATATAAAAGCATCTCCAGCCTTCTTTCAAAACTCCATCACACATCTTGGTACAAAATGTTATGACTTTCAGCTCTGGGCTTGTTTTCAGCAACTTAATTTTGCTTTCAAATGCAGCACTGGGCCTGATTCTTTCTACGCTGGCTGCTTGTCGACCCTCAACACAAAGTGTGTGTTTGGATACAACCAGAAATGAGAGAGGGGCCAAAAAGAGGGTGAATGTTTGTGAGAAAGCTCCTCTCTTGCCCATTTTTATTAAATTGGCCTGCAAGTCCAGCCACTGATGTTTCGTTCATTTTGTTCAATTTTATACAAATGCTTTGCTCTGGTTTCTGTTCCACTGAGGCAGTGGAATGGCAGCAGCTATATTTCTAAATGGAAATAAAATCAGGACAGACAAAACTTATTCACCTTTCTCTTCTGCTTTGTACTTTTACCTTGATTTACCCAGCAAGGTCCACAGGACAACCCCTGCGCTTGCTCTTTCCAATAACACCCTGTTTAGCAAAATCAGTGTTTTCTGTAGTTGGAATTCAGTGGAGCAGTGAAGAGAAAAATGCCTCACTCGGTGGCACATAATAACTTCATTATGGGGAAAAACACAAACTCATTTAAACCAAACGGCTTGTTTTACTGAAACTCCAGGCATGCAGTTTAATTATTACAAAGAATAATTTACCTTTATTAACTTTACAGCATACTTACTGTTCGCATCCCCGTTGATGCAGCCAGAGTGCAGCTCTGGCTCGGTTGAATTGGACGAGGTGTGCGATCGGGCGTCGAGGGTGGCCAGAGACTGGAGCATGCTCAGCAGACTGTTGGAGGTCGGGAACTGCAGGTATTTCTCTGGGACGTAGCCAACGTGACCTGTCTTATTACGAGCCTGGAAAATGCATGCAACACAGTGAAGTGCATTCTTGAAATGCAAAAATGCACATATTTATAACTGCACACCTACAAACAGCCATACTGTATATAGACATGGTATATAACACAAAGAACTGATGAGGTAACAGTTATTGCATATTTATGCACCTTAACCCAGTCCTCCATGTCTCCATCCTCAATGACCTCCAACATCTCCTGTTCATCAATTGTTAACTCGTCCGGCTGAGAGGCCTGCAAAAGAGACACACCAACAGTGTAGATAGAGAAGATGGAGAAAGAGGGGTCGAGAATGAGACATGAAAAAGAAAATGGGCTTAACAAAAACAGAGAGAGTCAAGTTAAATCTACTCTTGAAAATATATGTAGCTATAACATTAGGTATAACTCGTGTATCTTATTCTTTGTTTGCAAGACATTAATACTGTATGGTGTTGTATAAACAATGAGTAAACACACTCAATAACCTGAAACTGAGCTCATCATTCATAATTCATTTTAAAATGTTCAAAATGTCATCAGTATTTTTCAGTTCACATAAACACAGCACTGATATTCAACTATGTACATGACTGTGTACGATACTGTGTGTTGTGGGTGTTCCTCTCCTTGCTGCAGACATTTAATATGTGTAGGTGTGACCATGTAACTGCAGGTGGGGGTGGGGCGGTGGGGTCTGTGTGTGTGTTGGCTTATACCTTGTACGAGTACAAGACTTTGCAGGTAAGAGGGTAGTTTCGAAGGGTTCCTGAAGGACTGGAGCTGCTGTCGACAAAAACCTCCATATTCTCTTCACACTCCTCGCCCTCCTCACGCTCCAAGTCCACCGTGCTCTTTAACGCACAAACACAAACACAGCCAGATAAAGTCAAAACCTCTGATAACTACAAGGACAAACAACTAAAGCTCCATTCACCTCTTAAGCTTCAGATAAAAAAAAAAGCACTCCAGACCAAAAACATAAAAATCTGTCAAAATATAAACAATGTTGTCTACATATGAAGTCAATCATATATTGACTCTACAGTGCCAGAAGGTAAAAATACTAAAATCTTTGAAGTTTGGCCAAGTGGTTAAAATAAATAAGATGGAAAATAAGCTCAAATTTCCAAATATATGCTTCCACCATCTTTTCTGATTTTGCCCCCCAGTTACAAGATCTATCTTTCCATCCTGTGCTAGTTTCACAAACCAATTTATACCACGCTTCCTTACCTTTTATTCCTGCCTGAGTTTCTCTTCCCTGCTCAGTGTGGTTACTATAGCTTTTAGAAACAGGTGTGTTGGGACTAATGTTTCATACGATCCGACCCCTCCCTCTTTTGTTCCACTTGAATTTCACTGGCTTATATGAAGGTCATGTGATCTAGCTGGTAGAAAGATCCATCACACACAGCAAGCTGCCCTGGCCATAACAAAAGAGTGTATGAGTGTGTGTTTGTCTATGTGTGTGTGTGTGTGTGTGTGTGTGTGTGTGTGTGTGTGTGTGTGTGTGTGTGTGTGTGCGTGCGTGCGTGCGTGCGTGCGTGCATGTGTGTGTGTGTGTGTGCATGTGTGTGTTTATCCATGCCTAAGTCACTGTGTTTAGTCATCAGATTTCTGTTGACACAGTAAACTCTACACCAGTGCAGAACAAAACAGATGTGTGTTTTGTATATGAGTCGATCACCCAAGTTGATCTCCTGGACAGAGGAATCTATTCCCAAGGGAAATAACAACCTGCAGATATAGTCTTAAGGCATTCCTTAATAAAATTTACACTCTCTTATTAAAGCTCTCCACTGGGAATAGTTACCAAAGAGCCTTACATCTGAAACACACACATTACGTGCTTTTATGTAAGTGTAATACCAACATCTGCAAGCTGACATGCTCACAGGGACAATGCTAGCATGCTAATGTTTAGCAGATATCATGTTCGTAGCTAACCTGCTAATTAGCACTAAACACAAAGTACAGCTGAAGCCGGGCGAGATTAGCGTTATTTTTGCAAGTATTTGCACAATAACCAGCATTAGACACATTTAAATATTGACCTAATGATGACGCTTAGAAGAAAAGTAAGGGGAGTCATCCTTGGGGAGACAATGTCTGTACAAATGTTGAACCAACGGTAGATAGTTAAGATATTTCGTCTGGACAAGTGATGGATCTATGAAATGTGACAAGTTGTTTCCATTAGATTGTTAACAGAAAAGTAGCGACAATTACATGCCATGCACACTACTGCTGCTGCTTCGTTTTATTGTGGAATTATTTTAGAGTAATACACAGTACAGTGTGTATGTTGCAGACTCAGAATTTGCACACTCATATAAGGATAATTGTTGCCAACAGTTGCCACATGCTTAGTGTTAATTAATTCCCCTGGACACAACAAATTATTTTCAGCCGCTTACCTGATTTGGACACAGCCGGAGAGATAGATTCATCAGACGGAGAGCAACTTGATGTCCGCTTTTATATTTTGAAGTTTGTTTTGCAGGACCAATTTTTTTTTTTTGTTGGCTGTATGTTTGTTTTGCTACGCTACCTTATCCACACTTTACTTCTACCTCGATTTAAAAAGCATACTTTGCACAGCCAGAGGGCCAATTCCATTCCATCCCTGAAGCAAATGGCCAGCATGTATTTCAGTAATAACCCAATAAATGTCACCAAAAATACTATCTCAGTGGTGTACCAATACAGCTGAGATGCAGACCAATTGCAGGTTTTATTTTGGTCCTGGAGGTAATAATCAGAAAGTGATATTGTAATGAAGGTAGCGGCTGCCTGAGGGGACTGAAGGTTCATATTTCACACGATTATCAGTTGAGTGGAATGAAGAAAGGGCTGAGGGTGCTACCTGCTCCCCGCCTCTCTCATTGTTTTTCTGTGGCCTCCTCTGCAGATTGCTTATTCATAATCCAGTCCATCCTTTTCTTCTCTCTCGCCGGTCACTTTTGACCTCTCTCAATCAGCAAACCGCTGTTAACAATCCTCCTACTGTTTTCCTCTCCCCATCTCTGTCTTCATTTTTCGCCAGGACTCAGCGCCTCTTTTCTGCCACTGAGAGTCTCTTAAGGCTCCAGTACACTCCAAATAAAATCAAAGATGCTGCTGAACTGCTGTCAAATGCCTGAATACACAATGTGTCTGTTCTTGTAATGACATTCACACCAGGTGGAGGAGTTTTCAGCAAGTCTAACCTCTAACTGAGTCATCTTATAAATAGGGCCAGGTAAGTTAAATGAAAACTTTTAAAAACGCAGCCTAAGACATAAATAAAACCCTAAAATTCACATGCCATTACAGACTACATACAGTATTTTTGCATCATATTGTGACCTTACAGTGTGTTCTTCTAGGTCGTCTCCAGTTTTTCACAATCTCCACCATCTCTCTCACCTCTGCATCCAATTTTACTTCAGCATCATCACTCTGACGCTCCTCCCTCCTCACCTCTCTCCCTCACCCTCTCCTCCGCATCACACCACCTCTTCTTTTTCTCAGCTAACACTCCCTCTCTCTCTCTCTCTCCCTTCTTCTTCCCTCCTCATTCCTCTGTGATTGTCTCTCTACCCACTCCCTCTCTCAGTCCACGACTCCCTCTATCATCCCTCCTTCTCTCTCCATTTATCCCATGCTAGATTGCTCTCTCCCTTCCACTCTCCAGACTTTTCTCTCTTTCTCTCTGGTGTTAGCTGCGAGCTGCAATATCATGTGAGCAGAATGTCAAGTGTTTCCAAAGGAGCAGACTGACTATGTTTAGTGCTGTTGACAGACACACACACACACGCCTCACAAAG
>BRZM01000029.1:5250738-5278617 GCA_033238685.1 Lates japonicus | reverse complement strand
TGTCTGGTATTGAAAATGTTGTAGTCCACCCAGGATAGTTAAGATATTTCGTCTGACAAAGGATGGATCTATGAAATGACAAGTTGCTTCTATTAGATTATACACAGTGAGCGAGCAATCATATGCCATGCATACCTACTGTTGTTTGTTTTATTGTGAATTATTTTAGAGGTTGTTGGTGTACAGTGTGTATGTTGCAGACTCAGAATTTGCACACTCATATAAGGATAATAATTGTTACACAGTTGCCACATGGTTTAGTGTTAATTAATTCTGGACACAACAAATTATTTTCCAGCTGCCACTTGGATTTTGGACACAGCCGAGAGATAGATTCACTCAGACGGAGAGCAACTTGATGTCCGCTTTTATATTTTGAAGTTTGTTTGCAGGACCAATTTTTTTTTTTTTTGTTGGCCGTATGTTTGTTTTTGTTACGCCACTCTTATCCACTTTACTGCACTGGATTTAAAAGCATACTGCATAGCCAGAGGGCTACAATTCCATTCCATCTCAAGTAAAAGGCCACATACTGCAGTAATAAATCAACAAATGTCACCAAAAATACCTCAGTGTGTGTGTACCAATACAGTTGAGATGCAGACCAATTGCAGGTTTTATTGGTCCTGATAAAATAACTGTGAAAGTGATATTGTAATGAAGGTATGCCTGAGGGACTTAAGGTTCATGGCTTACAGTATTTCACACGACATTGTGTTGAGGAATGAAGAAAGGGGCTGAGGGAAGCAATTGCTCCCCGCTTCCTATTGTTTTCTGTGGCCTCTGCAGATTGTCATTCATAATCCATCCATCCTTTCTCTCTCTCTCTCACTGCCGGTCACTTTTTGACCTCTCTCTAATCAAAACCGCTAACAATCCCTCCTACTGTTTTCCTCTCCCATCTCTCTCTGTCTTCATTTTCTTTGTTGTGACCTCGTTATTGTAGTGCCTCTTTCTCTGCCACTGACAGTCTCTTAAGGCTCCAGTACACTCCAAATAAAATCAAAGGCTGCTGAACTGCTGTCAAATGCCTGAATACACAATGTGTCTGTTCTGTAATGACATTCACACCAGGAGGAGTTTTCAGCAAAGTCTAAATCCTCTAACTGAGTCATCTTATAAATAGGGCTGTGTGTTAAACAGAAAACTTTTAAAAAACGAAATGCAGACATAAATAAAACCCTAAATTCACATGCCATTACAGATCATATACAGTGGCTTAATTATTAGACCTTACAGGTGTTCTTCTAGGTCGCCTGCAGCTCACAATTCCACCATCTCTCACCTCTGCATCCAATTTTACTTCAGCATTATCACCTGACGCCCTCCTCTCACCTCTCCCCACCCTCTCCTCCGCATCACACCCACCTCTTTTCTCAGCTAACACCTCTCTCTCCCTTCTTCCTCCTCATCCTCTGTGATTGTCTCTACCCACTCCCTTCTAGTCTCACGACCCTATCATCCCTCCTTCTCTCTCCATTTATCCCATGCTAGATTGCCTCTCCCTTCCACTTCCAGACTTTTCTTCAGCACGCAGCCGTAAATATCATGTGAGCAGAATGTCAAGTGCTTCCAAAGGAGCAGACTGACTATGTTTAGTGCTGTTGACAGACACACACACACACACGTCTCCTCACAAAGTCATGTGGGATTATAGTCCTAGTCGTGTACACGGACAGGAATAGAAAGAAACGCACAAACATTAATACACATAAATATCCATCATTTTAAAAGTTAAATCTAATTTAAAGGAATGGTTGAAAAGGTTGGGAGGTGTTTGTTTATTCTCTTGCCGGGAGTTAAACAAGAAGATTGACACCACACATATCTGTACACTGTGCACAGCTAGCCTGCCTCCGTCCAAAGGTAACAAAATTTGCCAAGCAGCAACTTTAAACCTCACAAATTCTATCTTGTCAATTACATCTTGTTTATTTAATCCATACAAAACATTAGAGAGCTTTACAGGTGCTGATTTTTTAAGATGTTTTTTTTTACAGACATAAGAACTATTTTTTATGGTGGAATGCTGCATAGGAAAGGAAAAATTTTAATCTACTAACACCAGTAATGAGGGATGGGGGATGTGGAACTACTTGGAGCCCACCTCCTCCACCCTGGCATGCATAGAGTGCACTCACACACACTCATAAACATGATGAGGTGATTAAAAAAAAAAGGTCGCTTCAGGCTTCAGATCTATAGTGAGTCTATCTTGCCAGTAAAACTAGGGTTCGTGAACTAAAAACTACGGGTTGTGCGAGGACTACATCAGTATTCCGCTGGGGAATTGGGGCGTTTTAAGAGGCTGTAACTGGCGTGACAGATGATTAGGCAGCAGGGCTGAGGTCAATTATCTTGCAATTTACATCATTCAGGAAGTGATTTGTGTGGAGAACTATTCTAGCTGGGTGGTTTTCACTTAAAATGAAACCATAAAGAATGAAAAGTCTATGATCATGAGTCAATGCCTTAGAGTTTAAGATGACATTTTGGAGTGCAGTTTTTATGTAGCGCATGAAGAAAAACTGTTGGGAAGACAGATGAGCCAGTGGAGGTTATGTGACTAACATACAGTGACACAATCCAGTGGTCTGATGGTTTCAAGTGGATTAAAGATGCCACCATGCATGCAATACAAGAACTATAACTGATGTTGTGTGGTGAGAAGGTAATCCTCTACTTTTGATTTGCAAGGGTGAGGTTTGCACTTTGAAGCCAAGTCAAAAACTGCTGCACATTTGAAAAGAGTGGATAAAAATCATTCATCAAGTACCGTATGCATTTATGTATTAGCATAGTTGTAGTAACATTAGGGTTTATGTTTATGTCTACAGTTTTGTTGTTCATTAATTCCTCCGCTGTTTTCACATTTCATTAATAAACTCTCTGTTTTAATGAAAACAGGGTAAGTTCTGCTGGCTTGGCAAGAAAGCAGCAGCGCAGGCACAGTGAGGGGAGGTGTCTCACCGACAGTGAGGGATCGTGGGAAGTGTAGCTGGCCCAACGTTCATTCTCCAGCTCCTCCATCACCTACAGCATGCACAGAGAGAGTGGTGGTGGGGTTTATACACATATTGGCACAACAAGCACACTGACGCACACATACTGCACTACACTAACTGGTATTCATGTGTGAGAGGATATAGAGTACACACACACACACACACATACATACAGTATATGTGCACGTTTCCTCCAACACTTAAAGACAAAACACACCTGGTTCATGGCACTCTTCAGCCAGGTATCCACAGCAACCCCCACTTGCCGTAGAAGGTCCAACCGAGCTTCAGCTTTCAACTTTATTGTCTTTGGAGAGAGAGGGGGTTAGGAATGTTAGGAGCATCAAATATATCACTGACCAACACAGATTTTCTTGTATCAGAAAAAACAAGTGAAGAACACTGCGACTTGGGTCTCATTTCATTTAAAACAGGAACCTATTTGAAACATGTCTAATTGCCCTAATTGTCTAACGGAACCACTGTGTGCCCATATCACAACATTTATCCTGCTGAGTAAAATATTATCTTGACTGTTTGGAATGATGAACAAAACAATGAAAATAAGAGGTTGCAAAAGGAAATTTTCATTTAAATCAAAGGCAAGTGCCCAAACTGTCAGTGGATCAAGAGTAACAGCAGGTATTAACCAGACTTTTTACTAGGACTACAATGGTTGCAGTCAGTTTCATCTCCAGGCTGTCAAAGTGTATATGTATATTTTCAGTAGCAACCTTCTAGCAACCTTTCCAAGTGATGGAAAACTGGCTCTTCATACTAGAAAAGATGAATAGACACATTTTTTAGCCATGATGCTGAAACAAAACAAACACAAAGCAATAACAATATAATTAGCTATTAGCAAGCATCTCTATATACCATAAGCACCCAGTTGGGAGCCATTTCTCATATACAATGGGTTTCTTGAACTGATACAAGTGAACTCAAGTGAACCTGTATGCCACAGCAGACACTGCAATAAGAACCTGTCTCTAGTCGTTACACATCTCTCTCAGTGTACACAGTACAGTAAGTTGAACTGAAGCTGTTCAACTTAAAGAGCTATCTTTAAATCAAATCTTCAGTGGAAAAACTATCATTTTAATGTTTTGGTTTTTTGGCCTTTCAGCTGTACTTCAGAGTGACAGAGGAAGGATTTGAACTTGATTTGCACCCCAAATGTGTCAAATCTGTGTCATGTAGTCTCTCTAAACCTGCTGTACTCTCTTTTAATGAGCTGTGAGCACTGGACATGTGCTGTGTTCTTTCCTAATGAGACAACATGACGAGGCTATAACCACCAGTAGGGAAACCCCTGAGATTTACATTCAATCTGTCTCACCTCCTCAGCTCTCGCTTTCATCTCTGATCCTTTCTGTTTTTTCTTGCTGTCTCTCACCATTTTCATCAATTTCCTCCTTCATTACCCGCTTCTTTCCTCTCTCACTGATGCTGACAGAGCAGATTGATGGCTGATGCCTCCCTCCCACAGAGACAGACAGACACATTGTCAAGACAGACTCCCCAGCTTTGATCAATAACGTACCTGAGCCCCTTAAGTGCCTCCGTTTTTTTTTTCCTTTCTGTTAGCAGCACCCAACAAATGCTAGAGGAAAGCATCAGCTTTTGCTACTCATGCCATTAACTTTCCAGATTAAAGAGAAGAAAAGTTAAAAAATTGACCAACACACTGTAAGGCACAGATGCTTGAAAGAATGTGTAACAGTACTTTCATTAGGTAAAGTCAACAGAATAAGCAGCCGATGGTGTGAGTACAGATCACTGGTGGAACGACTGCACAGCCTCAGACAGAAAGACAGTCCGTCTGGGCAGCTGTAATCAATAAAACCGACAGAAAGGTAGACAGAATAATAGATAGAGAGATAGGCAGGCGGAGAGATGCTGCAGGAAGAAAACGCAGCTGTCTGGCTAGAACTATTAAAGAATTATTCTGAATTATGGGTGACTTAAAATATTGACTTCTAGTGCTCTTTAAAAAGTGCCGCTCAGAAGATGTATTTGTTAGGAGAAGTCATGACGTGTATGTGAGATCCATAATCTTAAAAAATAAAAGTAGTTCACATACATACTGTGTGCAAGGCAATACAATGTCAAAGATAAAGAGGCACACTGGGACCAAATTAGGCCATTAGGACAAACATATATTAGTTTGTTTCACAGTACAGTAGCAGAAGTACCAGTAGTGATAATACTGTATGTGTTTTAATAACCAAAATATATGGTGCATGTGTACACAGCTTCATGATTGTGTCCTTGTTCTATTTACCAAAGGTGTCAACATGTCAGTACAAATAAAATTTCAAATAAATTTTCCAGTGCTTATTAGTTTTGTTTGCTTGTGCTGGAACGTGTCTGGGAGCACAGTCTTGTCTCTATCTCAATGCCTCTTCTGTAGCTGAAGGATTTTGATGCCACGTGTTAATGAGGCCAGATTGTCTCGTGGAGCCAGTTTGAGAACAGCCTTCAACAGCTCATTAGTATGAAGACAGCCTCTCGCCTCAACTGTTCTCACTGTCTCATCCCCCAAGAATCTCTTAAAAAGAGGAAGCAGACAGGCCAATAATTACATAATTTTTAATATGGAGAAGTTCAAATGTATTTCTGCTTTACTAGAAAGTATGCATACAACAAAGACAAGATATTGCATACTGCATAAATGCTACTTCTATACAGAATGTGTATGTGACGTAAATCTCTTCATCTCTTTAAGCTAGACAGAGAGCTTTAATGAAATGACATTAATTTTGTAGGGATGTCCTGATGAAGTTTTTTTGGCTGCAATCCCAATCCGAGCCCTTTAATATTGGGTGTCTGCCAATACCAAGTCCAATCCCATATTTATATTTAGGCAACTTAAATGTTGATAAAATAACCTGTGTATTTGACACACAGCTGTAGACTACTTTATTTCTTACTATATTTTATTTTATTTTATGAGCTTCTTGATCCAAATATTGAAGGTCATGGTTAAAAAAAAAAAAAAAAAAAAAAAAAAAAATATATATATATATATATATATATATATAAGATTAAATTATTGTTTACGATATGAATGAAAGTTCAACAGAGAGGACAACAGCAGTCAACATTAATTGGTAACAGCTGATACGACTTCTATAAATATATAAATGGTATTTCAGACAATAAGATTTTTTTTGTCTCATAGATTTATTTTTTCTCAAGAGGATAAGGGGATATTAATTACATTTATTTGTTATGATAATTTTCACTTTACTTTTAGCGTAGCATGTATCACTTAATCATGCTGTGACATTTCTGCAACGGTGACAACTATTCAAATAATTTTGGAGAAAGACATGCAGTCTCTACTTTCAGTATCCACAGTCTTTTATCAAGCGCTCAGGCAGGGGCCATAAAATCAGACCAGCATCTGTAGAGCAGAGAATACATAACTGTACTGTTTCTTTCAGTGTTTATTGATTCCATTCAAACTGAGGCAAGAAAAAGAGGATGCTTCTGAAGATTGAAGTGCATAGTGCTGAACACTGCGGAACAGATTTAAAGATTTGACACAACAGTACAACAGGAGAGATATTTGAACTTCAAAGATTTGTGCTACTTACTTTGAAAAGTTCTTCTGTTCTTCTTCCCCCATAACAATGTGAGCACTACCCAATCCAACCTACTATTGTGTCTGGTTATGTCCATAAAGGTAAGAGCCTCCCTGGCTTTTTAAGATACTCTTACAATAACCATAAATTCTGGATAAACACTTTGCATGGAATTGTACAAATTGTAAAAATTGTGGGACAAGACAAAAAAACCTTCTAACATTACTCTTATCACAGTATTCATATTAAAATGAGAGACTAGGGCAAACAAAATGGTTTCTCAAATAAACCTAAAGCTTGAATCTTCCTCACAGATTTGCCCACAGTTTGATTTACAGTAAATGATGGCATTTTTAGCACAGACAGTGCATCGACTCTAAACATTGATTTTGAACCTCAGTTGGCCGTCAAACCATTTAAGATACTGTCATAAGGAAAGCAGACAATTTATGAAAAATCAGTAACTGAGAACAGGTAGTGAGGCCAACTATGCTGTCAATCTCTCTCACTGGCTGGTAGCAGCGTTTGGTGCATTTCAAGCATGCTGCTTCTTAAACATCACTGAGTTTACAGCTGATGATACCAAAGTAAAACCTGGATCATTACCCAGCAAAACGCACCTTAACGCATTTCTCCACTGAGTAAAGTTGACTCAAAAACACCTTTTTAACCATAAACTGACATTCACTGTATATAGGTTGTGTGCTTTACTACTAATTCTCCATCCTATTTTCAGGCCAAGACTCAGTCTCTTGGTAACAAGATGCTGAAACTGCTACTGCAAAATGCTTGATGGGATGACGATGGGACTTTGTGTAAAAGGAGAGAATGGCACTATCACTATCCAGATAATGCCGTAATCAAACCTGGATAATGTCTTTTGTACTGCTCTCACTCCCTTTATAATTCTGTGATAAGAGCTCTGAGATGAAGCCATTTGTACCAAATGAGCTCATAAAATATTCATCATTTTACTCAAGGTAATGCTGGCCTGGGAGAGCAAAGAATAGCGGACAGACAGTGTGAACGAGAGAGACTGAAGACGAGAGCAAGAGAGAGAGAGGGGTGGGGTAGGAAAAATGTGGTGTGGTCACGTGTTTGCACTTTGCAATGAAAAGACTAATTATTCTGTAGAAAGTGAGATCACAAGCTACTGACAGTGATTCTAAGATATTCTTGAAGTGTAAAGTGGACTGAAATAAGCAGTTTATTCATCACTTAAAAGCAGTAAAAATACATATTATATGCTTAACAAAAAATATCTTGCAGGATTAAAAAAAAAGAAAGTATAGTAAAATAGTGATCACACACAAGGTAACACTGGGAATGAAATATTCTTTGACCAAACCTGACAGCAGAGGGTGCCAGATACTGACTGTGAAAGCCTGATGAGGTAGTGTAGAGGCAAAGAGTCGACATTAGGGAGAGGATGAGCAAATCAAAGTGAGGGAAGAGAAAGAACTTGAAGAACAGAGATGAAAAGTCGAAACAGCGCAGAATGCTTTTGGGAGAGAACAGAGACAGAATCGAGGCGAGGGAGATGGGAGATGACGCAGCGGTCTCATTCACAGTATGACACGTTCAATCTGCGAGAATCGATACATAAATGATAGATGTCTCTGCAAGTGGAGAGGCTGAGAGGTGTAAGGAGGCAAAAGAGACGGAGTAGCGTGAACATAAAGTGAAGAGAAAGACGCTGTGGAGGTGGATGAAAAAGCCAAAAGAACAAAAAAAGAAAAGAAACAGAGAGACATAAAATGACACTCGCAATATTAGATTCGACATTTTAGATATAATAGCTGTGATTTTTGCAGCTATCACACCTTTGTACTGTACATATTTGTACATACAATAACTTGAATGATTTCACATATCCTACAATGTGAAATGTGGACTGATCAATCCTGCCGCATCAGCCACGCTGATGAGCAGACTCAATGCCAACTGCCACTGACTGCATTCAAAATGTGTGCCAAATAATTAGTCACACTGCCCAGAAATTGGGTCTGGGAAAAAAATGACAGGGCTGATCTCTAAGCTATCACTGACACAAGGGGTTTATTTGCTGGACTGATAATAAATTGACACTGCTGCACTGACATGATTAGATACAGTATATTTAAGAATAATTCTTTCTTCATCTGTCCATCCATTTTCTGTACCTGTGTATCGTGTGCATGGTAATAGAAGCTGAAGCCTAACCTGGGCAGGGTAGATCCTGGACCAGTCTATCACAGCGCTAACACAGACAACCTTATTTAGAGTTTTTAATTCACCTGACCACACACGTCTTTGGACTGTGAGGGGAAAACAGAGCACCCAGAGAAAACCGATATGAACATGGGGAGACTTGACACAGAGAGGATCGAGTTTAAACACAGACACTAAGGCTACAGCGCTAAAGAAAAATATCCCATTATTTATCCTCTGTTAAACAGCTTTGTTATCAAAAATAAATGTCGACAATCTGAGTCACAAACCTCAGCTTTGCGTATGTTTTCTTTGGTGTCTTCTATCTTCATCTCCAGATCTAGTCTGCCTTGCTCTGTGGCAGGCAAGCCATGGCTCTCACACTCCTCCAGAGACTGAAAACAACACACACAAACACATAACTTGATTAGAAACAGCATATGTGCATGTGTTTCAGATATTGTGTTTCTAAAATAGGAATCTGCACGTGTGTGTGTATCCATCTTACTCTCTTGTAGTGAATTATATTCTTGTGTTCCCTTGCCACTCTGGTTGCCCATTTCCTGGCCTCCTTGTTCAGACTGTGCTCCTCCGTTGTCCCTGTCTCCGACTCCAGCTGACGACTCTAATATAGACAAACACACACACACACATTCCAGACAGGCATGGGTAAACACACACACACGCACCCAGCCCCACACATGCACACCATCACAACAGGCAAACACACACAAGTACACACATAAGTACAGTATCAGAGATAACAGCACAAGGTGTCTGATATGCAGAAGCTGTTAATTAAGCTAAAGAAAGTGTGAGAGAGAGATTGTTTCCTTCTCACATAATTAATACAGTGTGTGTTGCAAAGCTCTATTGTTATCCTCTTGGAACAAAATAGCTGTTATTACAATCACATGTGACAGAGCATGAGTGTATGAGAATGTCTGTGTGAGTGTTTGTGGCCTTTTTGTTGTTTTTTTACATACAAAAGCACATATGTGGGCCTGGTGAAGAATCTGCATGGCTTTCCAATAAAACATTCAACGTCAATTATAACCATCTGGCTGTTTTTCTTGAGGGACTAATTTATTAAATGTCTCTCTCAGTTCTACGTTTACACACCTATCATCTATAATCCACCACATTATTTCTTAAAGGCCCTGACAACATTTTTTTTCAACCTGTTTCTCACTATGAGTAATGAGATGAACATGGGACTTGAACGCACAATCTTCTGCCAAAGTGTTGTCTTATATATTCTTAAAAGACTGCTTGACAGAAGAGGGACTATGTCCTTTCTACATCTTTCTATTATACAACATTTATATCACATATATCACATACATCCTTTAACCTGTGTGCACATCCTAATTCAGATTTATCAGACTGAAATCAGTGCAGAACCTACACTTTCATCTCTATTTTGTGGTAATGACAAGTATACCTAATATTTATATAGTGCTGGTAAATTCTGCAGTGTAAATCAGTAGCCTATGTTTCAAAAATGAGCAAAAATGTAAAGTATGTAATCTATTTTGGCTGCAAAAAGAAAAAAATAAATCCACTCCCAACAAAAACAAACTGAGCCTCAGGATGTACATATATTCAATGTCACCAATGTGTGTTCACAGACCTGAGAGGCTGGGGTTCCTATAATCTGATAATAAAAGTGTGTTCGCCAGACTAAAATACACAATATTTTAATTGCAAGTTTCCATGCACATCATATCTATTAATTATGTGCTGCTTCAGTAACAAGAGAGCATAAATCTGGCTAAGTATAGGTGTGAAACGAAGAGCATTACACGGGAGATTTACAGCTTAATTACGCTCAGGCAAGGGAGCATGGCAGGGAGTTAAGGCGGAGAGGCAGAGAACTAGATTTAAACAGTGGCTCTAAACTGACATGTCTCAGCGAGAGCTCAGCTAATTTGTGTCTTGATAGTTTGCTTAAAAAAAAAAAAAAAAAGTAAATAAGAGTTTCTTTTAAATTTCCTACCAGTATCTACATGTTGTAAGGAAAATGTGAATGCTGCCATGCAAAACACTTTGAATCTTCTCCTTGCATCTGACCTTTAAGTGATTTTCTGTGAGGAAGCTTTCTTATTCTTTATATCAGTTTTATGGTTACTCTTAAAATACACTGGTAGGCCTGTATAAAGTAATTTTCATTTTTTTATGATATGTTTATTTTAAGGGCATCTGTACCTTTATTCAATGTTAAACAGTTGGTAGTCTACTTAAGTGTGAGCTAATATAGGACATTCATTGACTGATGATGATTGATTTATTCTATTTCCAATTATCATGATGTAGTGGGGACCTTTAGCAAATATGACCCATGATTACCAAATTGCATTCTCAATATGTTAATGTATTAACGTCAAATATTCAAATCAAGCCACAAAAATAAACCATTACCAGCTACTGTAAATGTGAGAATCATAGCTAATCAGCTAGCCAGCTAAGAGAAATGTGAAGTACAGCAGAATGAGCTCAAAATGGTGTGATCATACTGTATTCCAATAACCACCTCCACTGTCATAATAACAGTCATTTAGTATCCTGTGTAGAACAACTGTGTTATTCTGAAACCACAGAGATGAAGGGGTGAGACTACACTGTCAAAGTGCAGTTGTCTGTATGAATGGGAGGTATGGTGTATGCTGGTAAGTCTAAACCTCAGGGGCCCTTGTGGCTCACTCTAAACACTTTTTGTAGGTCTTTACCACAAATATAACTGTGAGGCAAAATAAGCAAACAAGCTCCAAAGTCCCAGTGATGTTTTTGCCACAGTAAGAAGCTACTACTCCCTCTTCTAATGCAGGTTTGCATCATTTCACACAAGCTACAGGCCCCCATTGTTGAGACATACCGCTGTCTTGCCTAATATAATACATCACACTGAATAACACCTGTAGCAGTATTTCTGCGTAAGCTGTTTTAATGGATTTTTAAAAGCGGTGGGAGCCTGCGACTCCAGGGTGTCTGCACAACCTGCAGTAGAGCAGAAATTAGTATGTTCTGAATGCAGCAATGCATTGCTTTGATTTAGACATTTTGTGTGCATTAACGGCAAAAAGCGAAAAAAAATGAAAGATGCTATCATATTGAACAAAACAAAAAATGTGTGTATGTGTTTCAGTCTCAGTTTTAACATTATTTGACATTCAGCACCTGCGCAACCAACATTTGCAATTTTAAAGAGTGCTGCTTGCAGACACTTAAAAGAATAACCTTACTTATTATTTGGACTTTCACATATTCACATTCAGCATGTAGCTTGATTTAGGTGTGGTGATTTGAATGCAATATAGAATCTAACAATGAAAATATGCATAGGCAAACAACAAAAAGAAGAACAAAAAATGTACCATGACCATATCTTGAACCCATAACACACTAAAAATGTGGAAATAAAAATCACAACACACCAAACATTTGACTCATCTGTCTACAGGAGACGATGATAGCGTAGTGATATTTCAACAGATGATGCAACAAGGTTACGGCATCTGATGAATCATCTGGTGCCGGGACTGCATTGCTCGCCAACACACGACAGTATGACAGCATCACAGTGCTGTGATCCCACTGTCATAACAGCGGTATTCAGTAATCCAACAAATGCAGCTCTCATGTTTCATTATTATAGAGCAACAAGAAAATGCAGGGTATAAGAGCTCTTATAATAATAATACTGCAACAAAGACAATTTGCTTTGTTGCTGTTCTTTACTCTGGTCAAATTGCTCTGTTGTTACACAAAAGGAAAGCCACACTCAAGTTACATATATGGTTACAGAGTGGTGTGAATCAGTAATTCGGAGCCTAACACTATTTGTCATGTTTATTCTAACAGCGATGATCATGATGTCATAAGTGTATTTGCAGCCACACCTGGGTGGTGATGCTGCAGCATGCAACAGTCATGGTCATGTTACTGTGACAAACAGACAAGGGGATTATGATAATTAACATTCCTTGCAATAACTTATACAATGTAAAAGATGAAACTCAATCCTGAGCGAAAACATGCAAACATTATTATTTATAGTTATGGACCTGATCAATCCAAGCACCACAATAAAAATGAATACTTTGGAGAGCACAATAATGTGTTAACAGTTATTAATAATACTGTATTTTTGCCCAGTAAAATAGCTCCTCTTTGTATTGCTGTGAGTGCAAAGTCTATGAAACTCTTGCCTTTTAGAATTTATGAGCATTTACACTTTGTATGCTCATGCTTATAGTCCCCTGTGTAAAAAGCCCTTTTTTGTTGAAACTGACTAGACATGCTGCAATGGCTACTCCAGGATCTGTTTAGGAACAGGGATGGGTTGGAATGTGAAGGTTATTCAAACTGACTTACTGTCTGTCTGACTGTCTGCGGTCCATCAGGGTTAAGACAGGGAAGAAAGCAGTGCCCACCTTAGCACTTTATACTTAAGCAGCCTAGTTAGGCAGAGAGCAATGTGCAAATGCAATGCGCATATAGACAGTGATTTAAATATTACCAGTGTCATGCAAAAATGTCAATCACAGCCTCAGTTCTTAAGGTTTAAATGCATTATTAAGAGATCTAGCACAAGCAGAGATAAATATGTTAGGCCATGAATGGAGCAGATGATCCATGGTTTGTGTCAGGAATGAAGATGGGAATGCTAACAACAGTTAAGACTACCTGTGCCAGGGTCATTCTCATGGCACTGACGGGCGACGGCTCAATGTCCACCAACTGCTGCACCGAGCTCAGAGTCTGGCACACACACAAACACACACAGGCAAGCGCCCGCGCGCCCACACACACACCCGAGAGCAGCAGCGCAAGCACACGGACACACAAACACAAGGAGGAGTTAATGGAAGAAAAGTTCAGGGAAAAGTGTTAGCAAAGGTTGAACAGGATTAGGAAGACACGGGGAAGGAATAGCACATTGTTACACAGAGAAATGTTAGAATACTAGAAAAAAAAAAGATTAGAGGGAAAGAGAAATTGGCTCAGCGAGAGACTGAAAGACAGAAAGAAGCTGAGAAACTAGAGAGCACAAAATGACTCAGACACAGGAGAAAAGGAGAACTACTGTATAGAGGAATTAGGACCAGTGTCCACTGGGAGCCATTTCTTTTTTAGCCAGCAATACTTAACAAGTCCCCAGAGGGGTGAGACAGCATGATTCCCACGGCTCCATTATGATCACACAGATGCTGGTCAATTGACAACTGTATGAAATGCTTTTAGCATTAAGCAACCACTGGATTTGAAAAAGGTTTTTAGATTAGCTTGTGTAAATGATAAAACAAAATCTAGGACTACAAAGAGAAGTTCCCAATGGACACACAACATTTGGTATAAAAAAGATTAAAATTAGAACACAGAGAAGATTCGTGATTCTATCATGCTATCACCACGAGTCAACTCGACAACTCCAACCTGAATTGTTAACATTCAGAAATCTCCAAAGGCTCAAGACAAAAGAGTAAAAGCTCTCTCCAGAGAATAAGAGTGATCAGAGATTTGCTGCTCTGATTTCAAGCCTGTCAGCCCCAGATATATTAATGGAATTCTCTAAAATCATGATAATGAAGTTACATGAATTCTGTTTCAGTGATTCAGCTGACTGAGATGGGCTAAGGACTTGAGCCACAGATGGACAGAAAAAGTAGGAGGAGGGAAGAGCCCCCACGTGGCAGCAAAGGAGGCTGATTACTGTGTGTATGTGTTTATGTACGTGTGCAGATGTGCGTGCAGGTGTGTTTGTGGGTGTGTCTCTGACAAGAGACAGGTCAGGAGCAACAGAATGTCCTGCTGTGTGAACAGGTTCATATACAAACAACAAAAGTTAAACAACAAGCTACTCTAAGCACAGTAGCACATGCATGCGCATGGCTTTAAATACAGTGGATGCGTGTTCGGTTACAAGGTGTCTTACCGTGTCGCATTCGCTGGGCTGGAACTGGAAGTCGTGTGCTTTGTGAAACACTGGATTCTCCTGCATGAACAACTGCTGGTTGAACTCTTGTATTATCTGAGAGAAAGACAGGAGGAGACAGTTGATCTGGCGCATTTGCATGTGAGTCTCCTGCTACAAAAAACTTGTCAGTATTGGAAAACATTGTAACCTCAGTGAATCCACGCAGACCACAACCTCTGTTCCCCAGTGTTGGAGCAAGCTACAAACCTTTTACAGCCGTATTTCAAGCCTGCAGTGGGTGAGTATTTCATACATGAGTATATTCATACATAGCTTTTACTATCACTTTAATGGTATCCACGTCAGGCTTAAGTGCTTGCAAGTTATATCAAGTTTTGAGTTTTATGCAGACTTAAAAGTACAAAAACTAATATAACTCAAGGTAAGAATGAGCCCTGAAATCAGATGGATACTGTAACATTGTTGACCATTTGCAAGTGATGGTATATTGAGAATTGCCTGGTACACACTGTGTTGATGAAAATTAATCACAGTGTTTCATTTTGTTTGCAAATCCATTATTTTTCCTTTGTGTGGGAATTTCTTTTGAAGTAGCAAGCTTTAAAAAGACACACAACAAACAAAAGAGATGCACAAAAATATATATGACAAGAAAAAAAAACAACTTTTCTTCCATACTGTCTGTGTGTCATGCTGTTTCTTGCACACTGCGTTTCTCTATTTGTATTTTGGTTTCCTTAGAAATGTCTTGTTAGCTTTTGTTAACACACTGAATGCAAACAATGCTTTCAAAGGCCAATCCAAGACAATGCCATTCTTATTCCCCTACCAAGGTGTCCCATTCATTTCCCTGCAGAAATACACTGTTCTGAGTTCTGATCATTCTATCATGTCAAGAAGATTAATGGATATTACCCACAGTACCTGTTTTGAGACTGAAAAACACAGTATTCCTGCAGGTACTACCTTCCAAATGAGCACAGAAGGTCTGTGTCTCTCACCATGTTTGACTCACCCTGGTGGATTTGTCCAACAGGAACTGGAAGGTGTTGTGTGTAGCTTGGGAGGCCTCTAGCTCGGTGCGACACAGTGCTACCAGGTAGTCTTTCACATGCTCGTAGATCCTGCCGTCCAAGGCCTGGAGGACAGAGACAGAGACAGGGAAGGACCAGAGGTTACAGTGAAGAAAGGATTAATTCAATGTAATTCTATAATCCTTCATAATAAAGTGGAGAGTACAAGGGAATC
Source organism: Lates japonicus (assembly GCA_033238685.1). Classification (NCBI taxonomy): domain Eukaryota; kingdom Metazoa; phylum Chordata; class Actinopteri; family Centropomidae; genus Lates; species Lates japonicus. Next base: position 5,262,643 of record BRZM01000029.1, on the reverse strand, counting down.
AGGAGGAGACACCGAGAAAGAGAAGAGAAAAAGGGGGTCGAAGAGGAGGTGAATAAAGCCAGTTACTACGAATGCTTTAGCAATATATTCAGTTTTATTCTACATTCATTCAGATGTAACGGGCCACTGAATTTTCACCGTCACACCACCGTGCACAGTAGTGCCTTATTGCTCATCATCGAACTTCCAGTAATCATTTAACCGCAACTATTTTGTAGCCAGGAGCCTGACCGTAACAATGCTCGTGTCCTTCCTGTCTCTGTTGTTTCTGAGCCTGGAGGAATACTTCACCTTCAGGGTTGCGTAGGTTATAAAGTTTCACTAGTTTGTTTAACTTAGGCAAGGTCTGAAAATAGTAAAAGTGTTCAGATTTGGTTTTGTTACACACAAACACACACACACACTCAACCACTGGCCTGGCATCAGTGCAACCCCTGAAACAAATTCTTATCTAGTGCAAATTTTTATGAATTAAACTAAACCGAGGAAGAAAGAAAAAGAAATAGAGAAGAGAAGGACTTAGACAAACAATGAGAGGCAAGAGCGAAGTGGCAGAAAGTCAAAGGAAGGACAGAAACCAAACAGATGTTTTCATTTGACAGCTCTTATCATTAGAGGTTCCGATGTACCGGTATAAAGACATTTTAATGAAGTATGCAGTCCAAATGAACAGCCTTTCTATGGGGAGCTGTGGCAGTCCTGCCAAGCTGCAGGCCACACTGCCAAAGAGACAGATCAGACAGAGAGGAGAGAGAGAGAGGGAGAAAGAGAGGCTAATGGAGAAGAGGAGGAGGAGGAGGAGAAGAGTGAGCATTTGAAAAGGTATAAAAGGTATTAGTGGGTGAGAGCAAGAAAGAGAGACAGACTGAAAAATGAGTGTATGGGAGACGCGTGTGTGAGAAGTGTTCTTTGGATAGTGTTCTCACAGCTGCAGGGGAAGGTGAAGGGGTTCAGATTCCAATTCAACAAAACACAGACCGCAGACGCAGACGCATACACACACACATACACACACACACACACACACACAAATACTCAGACGTGCATACACTCCCCTGGCCAGAGTACTTCACAAAAACTAAGACTCTCAGAAACCTGAATACACTCTGTGCTGGTCCGGGGGATGTTTTAGGCCAAGACTACAACCTCCCACAAACACCTACAAACTGTCTTCTTCTCACACAGACAGACACATACGCACATACACAAACATGTTTTTTTAATTCACACTAAAACTCCACAAATCTAGCATTTGCACAAGTGCACACACACACCCAAGACAGACTTATGAAACAATGGGATATTGACAAAGGAAATTATGTCATTAAGGCTGGGTTGTTGGCTGACTTCTCCCTAAATGTTCCCCCATCGTTCTGCTCATTTCCTCCTTCCCCTTTCTTCCCTTCCTCCCCTCCTCTTTTCATCCATTTACGGTAGTGTTGAAATGAAGTGAGTCAGCTTCCAGAAAAAGCCCTATCCCCGTATCATGGTCAGTGGGTGTGTTTTCTTGTGAGTATTTGGCTTCAGTGACTGCATCAGCCTGAACAATAAGTATAGCACAGAGAACCAGACAGGGCAGCAGAGGTGGAAGTGTACAGTGAGTGTGTGTGTGTGTCTAGCAGGGGAATTTAGAGATGGACAGTAATAACAGCATTGACTGCCAACAGCAGAGGGAGATGTGGAGCAGTCTGTTCTTCCTCTGCCCTTTCACCACAACTGTCGCATTGACAAGGACGGCAGCCTTCAGTATAAGATATATGTTATTGCTGCATCCTGGTACAGTGCTCAGTGGAGTCTGTATTTATAAAGTGAACTTCTGATCCAAACTAGGCTATCAATTTCAAATCTCCTCATCCATCATCACCAGAAAACCTATTCTATTATCTTTCAGTCATCTTTCCCCCATGTAATTGATTATCCTCTTCCATCTGCTTTAACATCAAAGACAATAAAAGTCTTGATCTAGTTAAAGAGAGCTGATGACTTTTCCGCAAGAACTGGCTGCAAGTGTGATCAATGTCTGCCAGTGATGCTGCTCTCTGGGCTGCGTGTGTCTGGATGTATCTGAGCAATACAAAGATGCCTCAGACGTGTGAAAAGAGCTCAGACTTTTCTCGTGATGCAGATTTTGGTCCCTCTGTTGGGACTGCTGTTATCACTGACTTTCAGGTGAAGACCTGTAAACACCACAAATTCACAAACTGCAGAGGAGGGGGGAGAGAGGACGAGCAGATTGCTTCCCCTCGAGCGATGTCCCTCATTCTGTCTGCGTGTGTATTTGTGTATGTGCGCGTTTCCCCGCAGTCCTGTCCTTCTGTCACGAGGAGCTGAGGATCTATTATTCAGAATGGCCTCATAGTATAGATGCTCATACACGCCCGAGGCAGAGTATGTGAGATCGAGGGAGTGGGAGAGGTAGAAAAGAAGAGGCAGAAAAATGGAGGTGGAGCAGGGCTGCTGAAGAAAGAGAGGGTGCGAGAGACAGAAAATGCAGGAGGGAGAAAAAGCAAAGAAAGAATCAGACTGCAAAAACTGGAGGAAAGAGAGAAGCGGGTAGAAATATAATGAGCTTCACTTTAAATTTTCAGAATAAACATAACATCAAGGTTTAGACACGTGATGTCTGTGTGCATGTGAGTGTGTGTTGTCAGACTGATATGTTTGTACAGTACCTGATGACATCACTCAGCAGCTTACGTTATTCACCACACAGTAGCTAAGGTGTGTCTGGTGTGTGGTGGTGTGGTATGCAGGGCGGACTGTCATTTTGTGTGAAGTGAAGATGCACGTATTTGCATGCAATATTACTGACAGATTAAGGCATTAATCCATGTATTATTGTTACAGTTTTTTGTGGATTACCTGTGTTAGTGAGCATAACTGATCAACAGATCTGGATTTCTTCAGTTGTTTTTGGTCTAATTTCTTCCTGTGCTTTGATTCTGTAAAAGGTCATGTAGTACCAGATGGAACATGGTGTTCATACACACAAACAGCAGCTTGGCCAACAAAGATGGAAAAAAATGGGAGGGGTTGACAGTAAAATGGCTTCTGTGTCACAACTTAATGCTTTCAGCATCCTAATAAAATCATGAAACCTACAACTGTAATAATGTAAAATTAACACATTGAAGTTCACAGCGATGCACAACTGCATGTCATATGAAGCTGTCAGATCTGATGTGGCCAAACAAATATTCATAGCACACAGGAAATGAAAACATCACTGATACTGCAAAGTTATTTGCATCTATCCTTTGATGACCTTTTGTATTCTATCAGCAAAACACTGTTTAAAATGACAAACTACCTCAAAGCTTTCTGATAATCCCCCTGGCCTTGGTGCGGTTCATTCATCATTGGTAAAATTAGAATTTCATGCCTACCAATCATTTGGTAAGAGCAGACATCAGGATGGCTCATTTTGCAGGATTTTTCCTCACATAAGCCCCTTTCAAATCATAAATCCAGAGAACTCTCTTTGAAGACCCAAAACTGTGAAATCATCACTTTTTCATGTATGATTTCCCCCCATCCAACCACTTCACCAATACTGACAGGGAGTGTGACTTTGTGCTCGGTTAAAAGGAAGACGTTTTATCCTAAATTGAGCTTTGATTCAAAGCAGTTCCCCACTTTGAATTTTGGAACCAGAAAATGCCTCCCTGCTCCTGGAGAATCCCTGTGGGTATTATCAGGGCGTGAGATTCTTAAGTCAGTACTAGTTGTAGTAAGGAAAATGTGGTTACAGCATTACAAACTAGAGTCTTCTGCTGGCTGGATTCTGCTTTATACACATGTGCAGTTTAACTAAAATGTTCACATTCATGGGGAAGGGGCTTGTGGACTCTCTCTCACACATCTCGCACCTCTCAAATCTTCCTTTCTGTAAATACCTGTATGCAGTGCAGTAGATCTGTGTGGTAGTAGCGGTCATGGTGGGCGTTGGCAGCAGCTAGCGTTAGCAAGTAGTCATTCCTGGCCTGTGTTGCCTTGGAGTTACAGTCACTTCTCTTAGCTTTCAACTGAAACCAAAGAGAGACAGACGATATAGCAGTGCTTCATTACAGACACAGACTGGAGCTTTAAGCTTTAAGTATAGTACATGAGTCTCTTTTTAGGTCCCAAAACAAAGTGAGACAATCGTTTTTTTTGTTTTTGTTTAAGAGAGTCTGTTTGAAAGCTCTGCCTTTAAAGGGACTGGTGGTGTTGTGCTTGTGTCTTTGTGAGTGAGCCCTTACCTTTACACTTGCTTTCTGTAAACTAATTCTCGACTGAAAGAGACCCAGTTTAGACCTGAAAAAACAAAGCACAGCCAGCAAAGATGTTAATCTTAATGAATAATTCATCAATATCTGGTTTTTAATATGAAGTTATCTATGCTTGTGCAATGAAAAATGCTAAAAATAAAAAGGCACATTTTTTATTGTGTGTTTGACACCCTGTTGACGTTCAATTAATTCACACAGACAGATTTAATTTACTATATATTAACAATAAGGTGAGGCGGAAAAAGATCCAGGCTTTTCTACAACATCATAACTCCAATCTCTAACCTCTGATTCAGAGCAGTGATCATAAATTGACCCTGAACAGGCTGGGGCTTGACACCAATAAATCTCAGCCTGATCCAGCCATCATGATTTATATATATATATCACTAGTGACATCAGAAAGACCTGCCTGATAGAATGATAAAGTGAGCCTGTGTGCGTGCATGTGTGTGTGTGCTTGGTTCACTTTTCTGTTCCCCTGTTTATCTACATGAAAACAGGCCGTGTGTATTCCATCACCTCTCACATATTCACATGGTAAATGCATCAAGGGTGTGTGATAATGTCTGTCACTTGCCTATGCAGTATGTGTGATATGTTTCAATGTTCCCCGGTTTTATGCGCCAAGTGGTGTTCTAGGTGTAAAGTGTGTGTTGTGTCTCTGCATCACACCGTTTTCTTCCTGTGTGTTCCTTCTGCCCGACAATGACTAATGACTCGCTATTTTTCTCTACTGAAATACACACGCGCATACACATACACGCGCGCACACACATGCACTCACATAATGGCACAGAGGCAATGCAGTAATTTCTGTGGCTGTGACTTTCTACTGAGCGATAGAGAACAAAAAAGAGTTGACTGGCCAATCGATGTGGGAGCTAACCGGAGTCGGGAATTCAATGAAGTGGAAATGCCACCATAGCTAGTGCTACCTCGGCCTAAGAGGAAAACAACAACACTCATCAACAATGGATCAAAGTTTGGTACTAACTGTGAGACTGCAAAGCTCCAAAATGTTGTAAACTGTTGTAGTAGAAACTCTGCTACTCAGTTGGCTGTTTATTGACATAGCCTCTTAAGCTCAAAATGTTATAAAGGAGCAAAACCAGTATCACATGAAAAGAGTGTGTATTTTAATTTACCTTGAAAGCAACAGAGAAAACCTTTTTAAATCTGATGGAGCTGTTATCTGCAGAATAAAATGTGACTGAAATATCCACAGACATAATTTAGGTTTAGTTTACTGGTTGGATTGACACCAACAAAACTGAAACCACAAAAGTTAACTAGACTAAGACTCGCTACTTATGCACTTGTCTTTGTCTGATTCTCTCTCATAAACACCACCACACATATGTAACTGATTCTTTCTGCTTCTTTCAGCCCTAATGATGATGCTTCTCCCTCTCTCCATCTCTTTACACACACTCTCTCTCTCTCTGAGGTTAACCACCTTTGTTTTCTTGATGGTACTGTTTCTGACAATGTAGACCATCTGTTTAGTCCTAATGCATTTATTTTTATGTACATCCCTCCCAATACACACGCACATGTGCACAGTGAACCGTGGTGAACTTACTTGGCTTCTATGTCAGCCTTCTCCCGTACAGCGTGGGCAACCTGCTCACAGTCATAGTATTTTTTCTTGGCTTTGGCCAACTCCTTCACCGACTCCTGCAGCTCTGCCTGAATGCCACTCAACTGATCTATGGTCTGTAAAGGGAAATTGGAAAACAGGCAGGTTGTTAAAGAAAGAACAGAGCAACATGAGTCACATTACAGGGTGAGTGCATGGAAGGATGCTGTAGAGAGGGATAGAGAACAAAGATTGCTTCAGGAAATGATGAGTAACTCCCACTGTCCACACATCCACTCACCTTTTTGAGTTGCTGTTCCTTGTAGAGTCTAACAGTCTTTGCTGGATCTGATACTTGACTCTTGTAGTTGTCACACACGTTGAGCCTGGACTGGCTCACCTGCACTGTTCCTTCTAAATAGGACCTCCACACTGCATACACATTCCTAGTTGGAGAGAAAAAAAGCACAACACCACTGCTCAGTTGCTGTTCTGTAACTGTAGTCCCAAGAGAAAGTGGTTTAAAAAACCAGCACGTTTTCCTGCAGAGTGTCAGGATTTTTTCATTCCCTATTCCAGCATGTGGCTACCACTGTGGGACTAAGAAATGATATATATGTGCACCAGAAAGGAGAGATCTGTGGAAAAATGCTGCTGTAGTTGCAAGAACCTACAGCTAGAGTCCACTCCTTCATTTCTGGCTTTAATAAGTTGGATCCGGCTTGAGGTCTTATATTTCACTGCCACTATTACAGTAAATAATGATTCATAATTGTGCTGTAGACCAAATTATGTGGTGGAATGCAATTACACAGAAGTGGTGTCCAGGAGTAGATTTTAGTTCCAAGCTTAAAACATGGCTGCAAACACACAAACCTACCTGTAGTCTGTTCTCTGGTCATCAGGGTTGATTCCAGGCCAGTCTCTCTTTAGGTACTGACTCGCTAACTTCTGCAGAGCCTGAAAGCACAAGAGGAAAAAATTAAGCAGTGAGAATAATTAGAGTATCTGAATAGTGAATCCCTGCCAAGTCCCTGGAGAAGATGCCTTTTGATGCCTTCAGAAAACATGAATCCTTCTGTTAGAATGAAGAACCTGAAAATTACAATTTATGCTGCTGACTGTGGCAGAACTGATTCTGATTCATCTTGTTTGTACTGTGTCCAAAATACAGTAACTGAGATGAAAGAAAATGATGTCTTCTGCTCTTAGGTTACACAACACATTACAATATTTTACTTGACTGGAATACATTTACTAATGACTGATAATATTATGTAAGAAAATAAGAGACAAGGTGGAGGGCAGAACGAGACAGCGTGAAGCTTCATCGCGTCAGATATTTTCTTTATTAGTAAGAGCGGACACCAGGACTGGAGTATGTTATTTATTGTATTTATACAGTGATTCAATGAGATGGAAAAAAAGAAGCATTATTTACTTTGTTTAGCAATGAATTAACTAGCAAGAAGCATGGGAATTTCAGTTGAATTTACCTTATGCAGCTTTTAATGACCATGATATTAAGTGTTTTAATTGCAAGAATGCGTGCAGATTTTAACTGTTGCAGCACTGCAAGAAGTCTTTCATAACATAACCTTTCTTGGCACATAAAGCTATTAGAGCCCTTTTAGAGGACCAAGGTTAAGGAAAAGGTCTGAAGACTGAGGAAGGAAAAACTGCTGACAATCATTTAGTAGGTTTTACTTTACATACTGCACCTCTTCTACAGCTCACATTGGATGGCAAGAAGATGCATTTAGGTAACCAGGTAGTACAGTATAGACAGTATCCCATGTTACTCCCCTCGGTGTAAACAGCTCTACTATGGCTGATTTGGGCTTCATTTTCTTTGTTTTGTTTTGCACAGTTATTATATTTCTATTTCAAGCACGCAGCCAAAATCCTGACTTTTGCACTCAGTAAACAAAACCACTATAAAATGGATCAGCTCTGTGTCAGCAACAGCGAATCCCCAGTCAGCTCCTGTGAGTACGAGCAGAAACCCGAGGGCTGGGAGAAAGGGTAACCTACATCTTCTGGACTGGGTCACTGTGTCAGTAGTAGCGACAACTCACAGACACTCTGCCCTTGTGTACCAGTGTATCTGTGGGTGAGGGCGTATGTGTGTGTGGTGTGTGTGTATGTGTAGTAAATCCTCATTAATAAAACAGTGGCTAACAAACCTAAACAACAGTTACAACAACCCAATAAGGACCAACTGAGCTTAGGGACACACTGATACCATGTAGATTTGCCTGTAAATCTGGTCTCTTCCTCTGTTTCCCAGTCATCCACTCTCTCAGTTTATGTCTCCCTCCATCTCTAGCTTTCACTTTCCATTTCTAACTTTACGATTCTCACAGGTCTATTTTCCAAACTTATACTATTGCTCCCCTCATCCCCATAACAAAAACATTAACTTCCACACATCTTCATCCTCTTTTCACTCTCCCTCTGTCTCACATCAAGCTCCTTGTTTGCTTCTGTTTTCAAATCCCCATTCCTTTCTCTCTCTCATTCATTGAATCACCTATCTCTCTCTCTCATCTTGCCCTTTTTACCTTTCACAGATGGTGAATGAGGACATCAAAAAAACAAAAAAAAACCCTAAAACCATCTACCAGTTTTTTCTCATGTTCTTTGGACCTGAAATGTGGTTCCCTCCAGCTGACACAGAAGATTGTGTCCTGGAGGAGACAGTGGCCTACATGACCCCTGGCACCCACCAACTAAATGCTCTAAAAGAAACAGAGAGCCTTTTTCTAGAAAAGAAAAACTTCACCCCATTACCTCTGCAGTGTTCCTGTTTGGGTGAACTAGCAGCAAAGTGAATACATATTTTGTATTAAATTAAATTAAGTGCAAAGGGCAGTACCACTTTGCGTCATGCTGTGTCAGAGCTGCCATTAAGTGACTAAAGTGGCAAAGTAGTCCAGGTTAATTTCGGTTCATTCTTGCTGACTTTCTATGCATTCATTTTTGTCTTTTGTCTTTTAAACTGTCCTTGCCCAACAGGCCTTGTATCCTTCTTTGCAGCACAAACTCAGCTGAAAGTACAAAGCTTCCACTCACCCAAAAATACAAGAAAAATCACAAGTGCCTATAAATATGTCAAAAATCTTCTGACAATGCCTCAAAATGTTAAGCGCAAGGTTGAGAAAAATATTGTTTGCTATCTATACAAGCAAATACAGCAGAAAAATGAAAAATGAAAGTCTATTTACATGTAAAGTGATTTTTATTTGTGCCTTTTTTCATTGAAAGTCTGTTTATGTGTGTAAATCACCACATCAGCACTCTCAAGTGGTTTTCTCAGCTTGTGTCTACAGTATGTGTCAATAAAGTTCTTTAATATAAATAAAACAGGCTGGTGTAATCACAGAGGCTTCAAACCTCGTTAACAGGAAAAAAAGGTAACCCATTTCTAACTAACTGTATGGGTTACCTCAGGAAATGTGATTGAGTGCCAGCCTCATTTAAGTAAGCTACAGTGAGAGGTGTAAGTGCCAGAAAAATATGAGATAAAGTAACTTCACACACATTCTCATGCAACACACTCACATGCACACAAAGAAAACCTGTGGCACAAAAACTGCACTGTCCAATGCATGAGGAAACACGTTTGCTTCAAGAATAGTCAACTTCTCTCTCTCTGTCACTCTCAGGGGAAGGGTGGAGTGGGTGTGGATGGTTTTGATGAAAGACTGTGTGTGTGCATGTTTGTTAGAAAAAGAGACTTGTGTGTGAAGGAGGGCTAGAGAGACATACAACGTTAAACTTGTGACAGGCGAGCCAGGGATTTAATCGCCTCCCTGCTGTATAAACATGCATCATTCGTGTGTGTGTTTTATGTGTAAAATATATGTGTGTGCAATTGCGTGCGGGGGTTAAGTGAGGACAGTAACTGACAGCTTAGACAACCACTGACTGTGAGCTGGCAGGCTGACAGGAGGAGTGATTTGACAGCTTGACTTCCACACCACAATGCTCCCTACCGATTTAACTCCCTTGTAAGGTTCCACATTGTTACTCATATCTTAGGCAAACCTGCTGCAGCACAGGTGATGTTACTACCTACAGTCTTATAACAAAAAAAAGAAGAAAGAAAAGAAAACCTCAGAGCGTTGCAACAGTCAAAATGTGATACACAGTGACACATGTAACAGCACAGGGACACCAGATATCTTGGATTTGGTCCAGTTGGACATCTGGGATCAGCCCTCGTTAGAGTCCCCTTGTGGAGACAATGAGCATGTCCTTCAACCAGCTGACTGTTTAAGGATAGGTGCACATTTTTTCAAGTATGCTCACATTCCCATATGCACATTGAAAGAGTTATTAGTCACTGTAATCCTGTTCCTCCTGTTCATACTGACTGCACACAGATCCCTAACATGACTCCACTGTAAGAAATGGGGAACAGAGAAGTCAAGGGAAAAACAAACTAACTTTGGAGGATTTCAACCTGATCTGGCTGAAGGGCAAAGGAAGGCAAGTTTTTGAGGTCTGTCACTCTGCTGTCTTGCTTCCATTTTCTAAAATATATCAATACCCAGTGAATCAGAGCAACTACATGACCCCCAAGTCTATGTTCTTTTCTCTGGCATTCTTGGTGAAGCATAATCTCCAACTGTCTACATGTTATGAACTTTTATACCACGGCCTTTAAAAAAAACTTTTCTTTGTGAAGACCATGCATTGTAAACCTCAATATTAATTAATTAATACTGGAATGATTGTAAAGTCCTAGTAGTAAAGAAGTAGGAAAATACCCTCCAACCTTGTACGTTCCTTGATTGTGATGGATTCCATGGAGCAACACACAGTTACAGAGGGCAGGCAAATAAAATAAATGAATCAATCAATTAAACCAAATGCCTCCTAAATACTCTTGATAGAGCCTACTAGAAAAACCATTTGTGCGCAGTACATTTCTGATCCTAGTATGCCCTGTATGTGTCTACTGAATCCCCAGTACCTTCAGCTGCTGGTTGATCCTCATCTCTTACATGAGAATAGTCTTAGGAACAATTACAGCGACCAATAACTACTAGTATTTCAGTGTTCTGTATATTTAGGCATGTAGGTATTGCAGACTTGGAAAAATGTGAACCCATCCTTTATTCATATGTGGGAGTATCTTCACAAGCCAAAATACAAAGCAGTGGGAGTAATACTGTCTAATAGTGACCCCCGTCAGACGAGACACCGAACACCTCCGTTTCCTGGCCTCAAACCTTTTTTTAATGCCAAGAGACACAACTTAAAGCCTCTTAGATGAGTCTGTGGTGACAGGCCTGCTATCTGAGCAAGAGCAATGGCAGCTAAACCTGGCAATGACTGAATGGTGAAAAGCACACTGAGTGACTGATGTGTGACAGCTTCACTGAGGTGCTGTTGGCCGACTTGGGTGGATTTCTGATGCTCTTTCATTTTCCCTAACTGCCTCCCTCCAGCTTCCCCTCTTTTCATTTTCCCCTCTACCCCCCCCCCCTCCCAATTTTCCTCTCTCCCCTACTTTTTCATTTCTTTCTCTCTATTCTCTCTCTGCCAGTTTCTTTCTTTTTATTTTCTACAGGACATCTCATCTCTCCATCCTCCCTTCTCTGCTGTCATCACCCGACAACCACCCAAACGGTGTGATGCTATGGCAACCCCTCTGCCCTGCCTGTGTGGTCTGGGTAAGGTGGAACTGCTCCTTGTAACAAAACACACACGTACGGTGAAGCAGACACACTTGCACGCATACCTCCTGTTTTTGTGATCAGAGTGGCAAACAGGGTACCCAGACAGCAGGATATCCTGAGGAGACCAGTGTGTGTGTCTTATTTGTAAAGGACAAAGAAAAAGTAAAAGGAGGAGGAAGAGAGACTGAATGTTGTTGGATATTGTGTAGTGTAAGCATACCCAGAACTGTATTTCTTTGTAAGATGACATGGTCACTGGTTATGTTACGAGCAAATCTTAAGCCGACTGTATTAAGGTTAAGGAGGAAATTAAGAGAGCAAGCAATAATACTTGAAGGCATTGTTATAATCAGAATATATTA
>BRZM01000029.1:4443491-4519137 GCA_033238685.1 Lates japonicus | reverse complement strand
GGGGTGAGGAGAAGGAGGTGTGTGTTTGTGTGTGTGTGAGTGAGTCGGAGAGGACGAGAGCATCATGCTGTTGAGCTCGGTGATATTGGCAGTGAAACGGTTTACCACACAGCTGATCTGATCCATCAGTGAACTCTGGGCCTCTCCTGGGTGATCGTCCACAACAATCAAACGACCATCACTCCCAGCGACAACGGAGCCACTGCTGGCAGGACCACAACTGCTGCCACTGCTGCCGCTGCAAATGCTGCTCGGGTACTTTGGAATACCGGTCATCTGAGGCTCCTCTCCTAAACCTGCCCCTAGTCTCTGACTGACCGTGCTGATCGGTGAAGGTGTCTGCGGCCGGTATGTGATCGAGTAGCGCTCCTCTGCTTCTGAGAGCTCGTACAGGGTCTTGTCTGTGCCAGTGTCAGGGTGGGTGGGCAGGGAGGACATGGATGGGAGGGAGGGCAGAGGAACATGTGGGGGCAAGTCACCCCCTCCACAGTAACGTTCCTCAGAGGTTTTGGAGAAGGGCTTGATGACGGCAGTCTGATTGTTCTCCTTCTTTTTGATGTGGAAGGACAGCCGCTGCCACAGGTGGTTGCCACGTGAACTGCTGCGCTCTGTCTGTGCCCAAGATACTGATTTACCATTGGAGCTGGAGAACAGAAAGTACGAAAAGCACGAAAGAGGAGAGAAGGAAGAGGGGGTTAGTGCTTGGAGGTAGAATTCTAACCCTCAGTTAATTAATAGGTAATTATTTTTTGTCAGTTTGAGGTGGAAAAACAAATTTAATTGGTTTCTGAAACAAACAATATTTCTGATTAAAGATTGCATAAATTAGAAGGTACAAACAATGTAATTTTTTAATTTAAATTCAGATACATATGCATATTTTTGATTTTCTTGGTTGTGTTTAACATGATAAGAGTCTTAATGATGAAGTACTGTACATTATATTCTAAACATTTCTTTTACTTCTTTCCACTGCAGACTACTGGCAGATAAATGTGGCAATTATACATATATAAATAAATAAATAAATAAATAATATAAATATATTTGCTCTCTCTTTCAAATAAACTATACACTTTTTCAAATATTAAACTTAGTGGATTCGTTTGCAGTCCTCATTTTGTATCACATCATATGACATTTCAAATGTAGATGAGATATTTCTCAGTTATTGCAATTAGGAATTTGTGGTTTGCAAAATTATATTTTCATACTTGTTTCCATAATTAATGTGAAATTTTGGGCTGATGATTATCATTACAAGCCGATCTTGATAGCAGTATCTCCTTGTTTTTGGCATATTAAATAAGATTTTACCATAATAAAATACAATGTTGCTAAGCAAAGAAATATATTTTGTAGAGCAAATCTAAAAGCAGTAGTTAGTCAATTAGCATTATGAGCCAAAACTGCAACAGAAACAAAACTGCACTGCAACAAAGCCACACATGATAAAAACATTACATAAACTGTGCCTGTCGTATATTAGTTTCAATTTATTATCCTGGACGAGTGATGCCATTTAATAGATACAAACATATTCAAATGGAGCCTTGATTCAACCACAGAACAAATGAAGTTGGACTTCATATGCTGAGTAATTTCATTACAATTAATTTTCTGTTCTATTTTTTCCCACCAGTACATTCTTCATTTTCCTTTGTCAGGGTCTCTCTTCCTCTCTCTATTTCTTCTTCTGTGTTACAATTTTTACCACTTTTCTCTGCCTCACATCAGTCACAGCACTCTGTCCCACCCCCCACCCCCCCTTCTTCCTCCCATCCTTTTGTCAGGTTAATTAGTGTGATTAATCTATAGTGGAACTTCTGATTAAACCTCACACCACCATGGCTGGGGGTGAAAAGTACTAAAATCACCCCGGAGACACACACACTCCCACACATATGTAGATTCTGTGATACACACACACACACAACATATGCTGCATATGCTGACCTGCACCTATATGTGCACAGTGATGTGATGTACCTGTTTGATCCCATAGGAAGAGTCTCTTTCTGCTGCACAGAAATGTTGAACATGTTGAACATTGTAAAGGAGCATGTGATTGATCTGATCTTACATTTATTGCATCCAGCTCTGAGGATGATTTTAATGTCTTGTGAAGGTAAACCAAGCACTCTTCAGTGGTTCAAACATCAGTCAAATATTATTTTCTTTTAAATATTTCTCCTTTTTCCCACGGTCTGCCAGTTTCATGTCTGGCTGCGTCTGTTCAGACTACACAATGACAGCATCTCAAAGGCAACAGCTTCTAGTCCTGCACTGAGGAGATAGACAGCCCTGCCAATTACCACCACCCACAGAGGAAGATAGGACCAAACGAGATGGAGAGGGAAGGAGAGGAATAAAAGGAACGAAGACGGAAGCACTCCTGACATTTCTCATAAGAGCGTGATTGAAATCTTGCTTGCCAAGCGGGGTGAGCTGGAGTAACCTGCTGACAGACGAAAATGTGCTCTTGTCTTTTTTCTCTCTTTTCATTCTGGGCAAGTGGCTGTGCGTCACTCCCTTTGTGTCCTTTGATCGGTTCCTTGTCACAGTAGATGACTTGTGGATGGCCTTAAGGCTGGGCGTGAAAGCTATTATGCCTCTCCTCTTCACACTATTCCTTTAGCATTTTCCTCCCTTTCGCTTCCATCACCTCTCTCTATTCAGTCCCTCCATCCACTTTTTTTTTCCTCTCTCAGTTTTCTTGTTACCCTCCCTTCCTCAGTTCATTCCTGTCTCTCTCCTTTGCCATGTCTCCATTAGGCAATTGTCTGTAGTTCATGTTAGGGTCAGAAGAACAGTCAGGCAGACTCAGGGGAGTTCAGAGAATCAATCTCTGAGAGAGCTCGAACACACACACACACACACGCATGCACGCACCATAAATAGTCTCAGAGTGGGGCCATTACAGAAATGGTGCCTTGGACTGTAACTGAGGAGTAACCTGGCATTAACCTGGCCAAGAAGCTTCTTGTGTACACACACGTGCACACACACACACACACACGTACCTGAGTGTCTCTCCAGTGGAGCCTCTGCGTTTCCACAGGTTAACCAGACTTGAAGAACGGCTGGCAGCTGAGGACGATTTGCCGTCGCCCACGTGCATGCGCACCACTGTGCTAGTGGTAAAGGCACTGCGCACGTTACGCTCTGGTTTGGCTAAAATGATGTATACCTGATACAAAACGAAACACAAAATATTGTTTAGAGAGAGCAAAAATCTCCAACACTGTGTCAGTGCTGTCTGTCCACACAAACTGTCTTTTAATAAATGTTCTTTAAGAGGAGCGATAAAAGCTTTCACGACTCTTTTAACTCTAATAAAAAGACAATTCTCAAAAGAGGCAGCAGCTAATTGTTTTTATTGATTGCATTTCTGCTCTTGTTTAAACACAAACTTTCTCCTTGAGGCTCCACAGGAATATCCATTAATGTATAAGTAGAGGAAACCATGATACGTGAACATTTTTTAAATGGGTTTTTTCACATCAATGCAGGCGTTCTGGTGAAACTTTCATTTCACGTTTCTAATTATTTATTCAAAAACTTTACTTGAACACTCACTTTCAATTACATGTTGTTTACCAAGAGTTCTGTCTGTGCATTACTTACTCTCCATGGTCACGAGCAAGCAATATTTTGGGGTGCTTTATCATCACATTTAAGTATTCACACACCAAAACAATTTGTGCTGTGTTGTGTGCAAAACATGAGTGAAAAAAACAATTAATACAGTAAAAAAACACATGTGCTTCCTTCTTAGGTCTGAGTGAAACAATAAATATTCACAAATAGGGTCCACACTCCTCCCAGTTACATGAATAACAATATAGATAGACTTTGATACTCAACAAGCTGCCCAGACATATGAAAACAAACATGGCACTGTCTTTCATCTACCAAGATTTTCAATATTTGAACAACCTGGAGTACTTTCACTCCTATAACTTAAGACAGCTACCACATACAAAAGACTGTAATGAGCTGGCTGCATGGTTAAGTCTGTGTCAACAGTGAGAGTTGACTGGTAATGTAGCAGTATCAGTACTGTTGCTATGGTTACCTGCAGGCTAATGTAACTTGTGCATGGATTTAGAATGATTGCAGCCACAGTATGTCTGGGGTTTCCTAATATACATGATGGACACCTGACAAGCAATCCAGGAAAGTATTTTTGGTGGCTTAAAGCAGAAACTCAATGTTTAGGGAGACTAAAAAGCAATAAAAGCAGTGAATGAGTGAGAAGCAGAAACTGTGGATTTTTTCTTAGGTTCAGTCTTACCTTAGGTACGAACATGCAGCAAAGAGCCACAGTGGCACTGAGGCTAACACTGAAGCACATGGTGATAATTTTGTAGTTGGAGCCAAAGTAGATGGGTACAAAGGCCAGCCATATAATACAGGTGGTGTACATCGTGAAGGCAATGTACTTAGCCTCATTAAAATTAGCTGGGACGTTGCGGGTCTAGGAGAGAGAGAGAGAGAGAGAGAAACAAAGTGTGAAAAAAAACAGAAAAGAATTAAATTCTTTATGTTCTGAGATTGTTGAGCAGCAAGTTTAGGCTCACTTAAGAAAGAGACTGCTTATGTTTTAATTTTATTTTGAAGTGTTATTTTTTACAGAAAAGAATTCAATTATTTATCTTCGGAGCTTGCTGAGCTGCAGGTTTAGGCTCTCTTAAGGGACAGCATTTATTTATTGGATAAATTATATTATTTTAGCTTAACACACACATTTACACATTTACTTGGCACATTTATTGTCAAGTGACAATTTCTATTTCTTATCCTGTGAGGATTTCTGACTTCAATTTTGATCAGCATATTCAATATTTTAATTTACAATAATTACAAACACTTTAGTGAGTACCTTGAAGGCATAGAAGGTGCAGCTGAGGATGAGCAGGCCATTGTACCCCAGCGGGGCAACCACACCTAGGTTAGTGGTGTTGCAAATGAGGTTGACCTGGCGGATGCTGGGGTAGTCATGGATCACCTGTAGGGACACAGGAGGGAACATGGTATGCCAGTGATACAAAGCTTGACAAGGCTTTTGCTACAACAAAAAGTGAAAAGAGTTGTTTCTTTAAGAAAAGTAGGAATGCTGGCAAAAAAAGAGACAGAGGAAGCAGTGCAAAGTAACACTTTAATTCACTGCAGTGCCAACTTCAAATGCCCACTATTTAAAATTTATTGGCAAAGAACTGAATGCTAACCTAGCCTTAAAGCATAACTGTTTAGCTGCCACTGAAAACTGGTGTGGTGGTTTGAATAAAGACAGCTAAAATACTGTAGTGAAGGTGCTGACTGTACAACACGTGTTGATCCACTCATTAATCTGCTACTGTAAATGTCAAATGGTCTTAAAAACAGACTCATTACTTAAAAATTTCCTGATTCAACTCATTCTTCTCCATGTCTCTGTCTCTTGTTAATTTGTCTGCTCTTAGGTCTGTCTCAATGAGCTACCCTCCCACTCACAATGAAAAAGAGGCACAGAGACACACACCCACTCACACACAGCTTACCTCAGGTGGCTGCATGAGGAAGAGAGCCACAATGATGCCCAGTTGCAGCAATATGAGGAGGAAGGCAATGATGAGCTGAGCACAGGCAGACATGAAGCGAGG
This sequence comes from Lates japonicus, assembly GCA_033238685.1. Classification (NCBI taxonomy): domain Eukaryota; kingdom Metazoa; phylum Chordata; class Actinopteri; family Centropomidae; genus Lates; species Lates japonicus. Next base: position 4,513,492 of record BRZM01000029.1, on the reverse strand, counting down.
TTTCTTGGTACAGATTTTCTTCTTGCTGCCTGCCAGGATCCGGGCGATGCGGTTTGTCTGGGGTCAGGTTGTAAACACCATCAGGACATTTTAATAAACTATATACTGAACATACTGTATCTATATTCTGGCCACCTGCTTTCTATACTTCCACACTGCTGCCACTGTCCTTATGGAGACATGTCAGTGAGAAACACTTTAATTGAAATATATAATAATAACTGCACACAGGAGTCAAAATATAGTGCTATAAACTCAAGGTAATTTCTCATGGGAAAGCTGTTGCAGTTTCCTGCCGTTGTTGAATCCAACCTCCCTGTTACTCAGTGCTCATTCTCAAAATCCCATGGGACAGGGGTAGGATAGACCTATGCCCTGATATTATGGTACCCATATCCCCTCACTCTAACCAATAAAAAAAGGGATTATAACCTGCAGTATCAGGGGAGTATGACCTGTTTTTTTTCCTGTTTCTGTCTCATTCACTCCATGGTTCTGCTTCCACCCACAGATATACTACACTCATTACACAAATTCTTGTTTCAATCCTTACCTTGGTGACAAGTGCAGAGTAGCTCATGGCAGGTGACAGGCCTATTCCCAGTCGTTGGAGGTAGCAGTGGATGACATGGGGTTTGGCTATGAGGCTGAAGGTACACAGGTAACCCAGGCAGATCCCTGCTAGTATTATATAGCACAGCTCCCTACTGGAAGATTTCACTACTGGGGTGTCCCGGAACCTGAATATAGACACATTCATACAAACAATTATGTACAGAAACACATGGAAGTGAAGACGGACATACAATATATTGTGTATACAAGAATTTAAACATACACCCAGGAAAACAGTGACTGAGAAAGGAGTAGAAATGTGCAAAGTGGGTATGTGTGCTGTGCATCTCTGTTTAGTCTGGCACTGTCTAGAATTCTCCTCAGGTTTTATATTTTCCGAGTTTAGAGTTGTTACCTGATGAAAACAGCGGTGACAAAGAATGTGGCCATTAGACCGAGGCAGGCAAAGACCACAGCAGCTATGGGTTCAGGGTCTCCCCACCTCAGGTACTCAACTGGGATTGGGTCACAGCCTGGGGAATAGGGAAGCATTTGTAGAATCAAAATTTATCAAGATTCAAGATCATCTGTTTTCTTTATACTCTCTCTCTTTGTTTTCCTTTTCTTTCTCTTACACCCTTTTTACATCAAGCTTTGAACCACATCCGGTGCAGGTAGAACATCAGTGTCCAGCAATCTGCACAGGTCAGGGTTGGTTGGAGGCATGCACCTTGGACATGCACGTTTCCAAGTGGTTAAGTCTCTTTAATTAAGTGACTGACCAGCACTGCCTGCAGCCAAAGCCTGCACTTTGCGTAGATATCCGAACATGGCAATATTGTGGGTCAGGATAGGTGTAAAACCATCACAGAAGACTAGGAAACATGGGTAAAGGGGAATCAGTGTGTGTAAAAATGTGACACAACTGAATTAGTTTATTTAGTTACCATCAATCTGTATCCAATCCATTAATAAAACATGAATATTGTTCAAATTACTCAACACAGCTCATTCATTATCAACTGTTGTTCACCACTTAGAGTCAAGATTTCACTTTTTCTCACACATCTCTATTGCTACTCACATTTGTCCCTGCAATACATACTCCTTTGCTGTTCCCTCTTTCTTCTTCCTCCATCTGTGTCTCTATTCCTTCCCCCCTTTTTCATTCTCTGTCATTCAATCCTGATCTCTGTTTCCTGTCATTCTCTTTTCCCTTGTAGTAGTCATCCATCACTCCTGTCCGTCTCTTCCCCACTCCAACATCTCCCCTATCTCTCCTCATCCTCACCCCTCCCACCTTTCTCCCTAATTCTCTCCCTCCCTCCATCTCTGTCTTCATCCTAGGCAAAGAGATAAAGTGTCATTAATTAAAGGGACAGTTCTAATTATGATCCATCTTAACGCTTGCTGAAATTATCCAGCTGGTTGGTCTAGACACACCAGAGCATCAGGGGTGCATGCAGACCTTTACTAAAACTTTCTGTCAGTACAATTTAAACTCTTCTTCTTCTTCTCTTGCTTTGACTGTTTCTCCCACTCTAAGGCACACACACATGTGCACGCACCTGCACACACACGCACACACACACACACACACACACACACACACACACACACACACACACACACACACACACACACCTGTTTGTATAGTACTGCAAATCACAGAGAGAGAGAGAAGAAACAACAGTCATTAAAAAAGTCTTAAGTAATTTAACAACTTTATATTTTAACATGGTCAATAAAGTTTATCAGTGATGTGGTTAGGTTTGGGGGCATCAACAACAGCCTAATTGCTGAATGGGAGCCAAGGGGACACAAACAAAGAGACAGAAAATAAGTCAAGCGGAAGCATTCTGCAGAGGATGTGGCTCACTTGCTGGCTTATGTCTGGACAACATTTATGTAAATAATCAGCTAAAATCCTGTGAGTTACTGAAAATCATACAGTGTGCGTAAAACAGAATAATCAGACAAGAACCACAGACACTGTTCTTTCTAGCCCTTAGAGGTGAGGACCACCCACCCGTGAAAACGTACAATGGGAGGAAAGTCAGGAACTTGCTGAGAATTTAGCTCCAATTAATCCTGCCCACATAAATCTAGATGTTGGGGCCGAAAATCCCAGATCAGTGTTTTTCTCATGGGTGTTCTCAGAGCAGTCTAAAAACCATTGACTACATTGGTAAATTAATACTTAATTAGATCACAGAACCTGCAAGAAATCGTGTCGTGTTTGACCCCAAGCCAAACTGGCACATTAAGGGGAGGGGGACCATTTAGAGGGTTCAGTCAATATAAAGTTTTGAGGCAAACTCCTTCAAACATTCTACAGACTCAGACTGTGGAACTTTACCCATCAGTGGAGAGGCTCAAATCCCAAAGCTAATCCTCCCTTTTCCCTTTTTCTGCTCCTTTCACTCTCCCTGGTTGCTGCTTCTGTCAGAGCCTCTATTCATCTCCACCTCCCCACCCCACCCCCACCCCCCAAACTCACTTTCACCATCTCTTTATGTTCCTAAGTTACTTTTTCTCTCACTGTCTTTGTCTTGTCTTAGCTCTATTGCTGTCTTCCTAAACTCTCCCATTGCTTTCTATGGTTTTCACACCCACTTTACCTCTAGTCCCTGCCAGCTGAGACCTTGCTATATCTCTATTCCCTCTGCCTCTTTATCTCTCCCTCTGTTCATCTCTCACACTCTTTCTTTCCTTTATTTTGGCCTGAGGGAGAGAGATCAAAATGTCTGCTGGAGGAACAGGGCAAGCTGTTTGTTTACACCTCATTATTACTGTTTCCATATAGCCCCGCTGGGGGGACACGCAGCACTAACTGTTGATGAAATGAGTCACATACACATACTCACACACATGAACATGCATGGACAAACGCACACAAAGTAACACATGGGTAACCCCAATCACGCTTTCAATCCTTTATCTCCCTTGTTTTTCACTGTCAACTTTCTCTTTGTCTTTCTCTCACTTTTTTCCTTCCCGTTTTAGGTTAAGGATGTTTCTGTCTCTGGAAGAGAAGCTCAATCTGAATTTTTAGCAGGGCTCGATTCATGTTTTAATCATTGAGCTTGGTGAGGAGCTAGCAAGCATTATAATGAGCAGCTGAAAGCATAACAAGGCAATATTCAACCGCTTCGGACGCAATGGAGGGGAAATAAATTGCAACTGAAATGTATTTGCATTGAAAGCTGTTCTTGATGCAGAATAATTAAAAACATTGGTGACCATGTTGGTAACAAATTAAAGGGATGAGGGAGAAGGAGTGGAAGGGAGGGAAGGGGAGGGGAGAAGAGGGAAAGAGGAAGGGGAGAGTGAAACAGAAGGATCATCTCTCAGCTCCTCTCTCTAGTGTAACCAGTGTAGGGCCGTACTGTAATAATTATCATGCTGTAATGGAACCCTGTATCAGGGAAAACACAACTATCTCATTCCACTAAACATCGTTTATCCTATGACCCTACACACATACTGCACATGTACACACATTGTATTGTTTCCGTCACATACCAGCACTACAGGATCTTAATGCAGGAGCAAGGTCAAATACTGCAGTACCATGTGCTCACTGCACTGCTTCTATTCAAGTATTTTCTTGGCAAAGTGGAAGTGTCTCTGAGATTGCAGTCAAAGGTTAAAAATAAACACACAGACACATAAACAGACAGAGAAACATACAAAGACTGACCTGTAAGGTCATCAGTAGGCCAGGAGCCCAGTTCACAAGCTCGGCAGGTGTACTCGTCGAACACAAACTCGTTTTCTTTACAGGGGGTGCACGTCCAGCAGCAACTCACCTCACCTTTACGTATCACCTGGAAGGGGCAGGATGCACACAGTCTGTGTCGGTCTGTACCTTTGTGTACATGCTTCCAGTGAGCCCTTGCACAGGCCCCTGTATGTGTATAATGTGGCGTTCTACTTTCATGCAGTTTAAAATTAGAATGAAAATGCCCTACGTATCCATCTTGTTCAGAATTTAACTGGCCTATAAGAAATTCTAATCAATCTAAGAGTAGTGAAAATGATATATACTCTTTTACGCAGATGAAAATATGTCATGCACATTGGATGCGCCTTAAGTCCGTTTCTAAGTCCATATAAAGATGGATTTGCTAGTATTGTCTTTGTAATGATTTGACCATTACTTACTGCAGTTTTAAACCAGGCACTTGGCAGGCCTGAAAGTAGACATTTTATCCATTAGCCTACTCAACTTGTCCTGCCTGGCCCACAGACTTGACCTTGATGATCAGATCAGACAATGATTTCATCATCATCTATTTCAAGTCACATATGGTCCCAGCCGCCAACACTGATGTAGCCACAGTAGTCCCTTCCCCCATCTTTGAAGTTCATTTCACCACATGGCACCATTAAACTATTTAACAATGCCCAAATGCCTCCAAAATTACCAGGCACTGAGTCCATCACCCTATAAACCCAAAAGGCCTCTGTCCAGTTCAGTGCCACTCCGCCAGGAAGTGAGTCCCACCCACCCAGACCCTCCCAGGTTATTCACAGTCTGCAGTGGCACCACCAGCCCATGGCACCGCACAGTCTAAACAGTCAAAACAACATAAAACAAAATGTCCTGATCCAGAGCTTAAGAAACATCATCATGGTCTTAAAAACAATTTAGTGAGCATGACGTCATCCATCCACACAAACGAAAAACTGAATCATTCAAAATGGTTTCAAAAATCCTCTAGAAGATAAACCTCGATATGTACTGGAAAAGAGATTATACCATGTTAAAAATAAAGATACACCAATAATCACAATGTCAAGAGAATTTCTCATTAGCACCATCAGCTTTCCCTTGAGCCTATCTTACCTGTTTTTCTATCCTCTTCCTCCCAATCCTCCAACTCTGTCACATCTCCACTGCATCCGTCTGCCAATATGTCCTTTTCTTTTTTTTTCTGTTTTTCTCATTTTCATTTATGAAACAACATATTACGTATCTCTGTCAAACACACAAAGAGTATGTTTTATCTCTGTGGTGTCCTCTTGTCTTTTACTTTCTCTCACCATTTTATTTCTCACTGTCTCTCACTTGTCCTTTTACTTTGGCTTGCCACCTGTTTGGCAAGCTCCCAGCAGGTCACACATGCAGCCCTCAGAGGTACAAATGACAAGCAACACTGGAAACAGACACACAAACACCCTTACAACCACAATTCCGCACCAATTACCACCTTAAAAGTAAAAAATATTTCTAGAAAGTCCTCTTAATTTGAATAAGCAATCTGGTTGAGCTGCTCGCTTTGAACTTAAACTGTGACTCTACCATGTTTATCACTTGTCGCACTAAACGGCTTTTTCCCACCATGGTTAAACTGTGTGATCAACATTACAGAAATAAAATAAATGAAGACACATATGGTTGCAGTGAAAAATCTGCAGTGCTTTTATCAATAAATTTCTAACGTCTCTCTTCAGGAAGTAATATGTTTAGTTAGCTCTCCAGTACAGCCATGATAATTATATTTGCTCATTTCTGTCTTGCACAAATTGCATAAGAAATGTGATATTAATACCTCTACCAGAAAGCATAATGACTCCTACACATTTTATCTGAATCCCAAATATCTATTTTATAACTGAAACATTTTTGATGTTTGTTTACATGGAAACTAAAGACCAGTCTTGTGGTTTCATTTTGCTTGTTTTGTTTAACTGGACACATAATAAATGACATAAACACAAACATTAGTAGAGTTTAGTGCCTCTGTTTTAGGATTTTGTTAATAACTCATTACTGAAAAATCCTCAAAAGCTGGATTAAAGCGGGCAGATCACTGAAACCAGAGAGTTTTCACCAGCAAAGATGCAATGGTGCAGAGCTATTTTCAAACAGAAAGTGAGGTCGTCTTCACCTGCATCTGTTTGGTATCTCAGTGACTCGCCTTTGGGTCAAAGTAGGCGTGTGAAACATGGTAGGAGTTAATGTTACTGTCTTTTCAAACAGTAAGCTGCAATCCCAGGTCAAGGTTGAGTACAATGCTCAAAATAAATCTTTTAATAACTCTCTCTTCGAAACTTTCACACCTGGATTGTGTATGAGGTTAATGTGGATCTGTGTGTTTCAACCACCACTAAAGCCTTGCACTATACCTCCCCCTGACACACACACACGGGCAGCTGTGGACACCACGGATGCTTCCAGCGTCTCTATTATACAATTAGTCTGCTTGAAGGAGCGTGGCGGACAGTTGGTCCCCTTGTAGCACTGGGCGAATGCACAGACAAGCACAGACATGTATACACCCCCTGGATGACAAAATTTATGTCACCTGACCTTTATGGACCATTGTGTTTTTTGTGATATTAAAAGTATAACACTAACTTAGATGAGATCACAGAGTGGTGAGTAGTCTTCAGCATCTACAAGAGACTGACCAATAACAAAAAAAAAATTTTAAGGGACTACTCTGCTTTAAAAGGAGAACAGGAGCTGTCGCACCAGCAATGATTGACACTAGCCTTAACATACCCACTGATAAAATGGTAACTGATTCTTCCCAAAGTTCCAACTTCGCCGCATTTGGAAGTAAAATAAACAACAAAGCACTGGCATCCCCTATGACTATTATGAATTTAAGAAAGTTTGCACTCTTTGCCCTCAACTCACAATCTATAGGGTCTTGTGATGTATGGCTTTGAACTAAACAACAAAACATACAACACACAAAATACACACAGATGTTTACTGATCAACACTTACAGTATGTAACTGTGTGGGTGGTGAAGAAGAAAGCCTTCAGGGTATATGTGTACATGTACTGTATGAGAGTGGAAAGCAAGTGTGTGTGTGTGTGTGTGTGTGTGTGTGTGTGTGTGTGTGTGTGTGTGTGTGTGTGTGTGTAACATCTATCCAAATGTGTAAGGGGCAATGTTTGCTTTGTGTGTTTGTGTCATCATAAATTAGGCTGATCAATCACTCACTCTATTCTCGATCCCAATAACTGTTCTTAATGACATCCTGGTTCCCTCTCTCTCTCTCTCGGTCTCTGTGTCTCTGTCCACATGTCTAGGAGCCCAAGGCCGTTGCCATGGTTTCCAGCCCACGCTCAACCTGCTGTCTGTACTTTGTGTCTCATTAAAGCACACTGGATTTTAAGTGTATGCACACACAGACACCCCCACACACACCTTCTCTCAATCTCCCTCCCTCTCTGTCACACACACACTTACTTCTCTATTCACTATTCAATTAACATTAGACGGCCTGTCTCTGCCAATATTGGAAATGCTATTTGCATAATAGTACAGTATGCCAGTGTTGTAGGCCACTGTGTTACCTTAAGCAGAACTTTTACAAAACCAATTCTACATACTGAGGCCTGGGGCAATTGCCTTTCCATTCTGTTCATTCAGAGTAGAAATAGAAACTGGGACTCATTTGCGAATGATTATTAATTTTCACTTGGTTCTTTCTTGGTTATAAAAGGTAGATTTGGTTACAGGAATACTAAACACACTGAACAGACTGATTCAACTTGATATTTCCCAATTTCTGCCCCATCGTAAAGATTTTTAACAGATACAACTGACAGCGCAACCAGCTATTAGTAAGTATGAACAAAGATGTTACAAGGAATGTTTTTTTGTTTTGTTTTTTTGTTTTTTGTTTTTTTGGAATACAAAAAAGTGACAACAGACATCATACAGTGGAAAAATAATCGAAAATAGTTGTAAATAGTAGAAGCAGAGCACTATGTTCAGTCTACCTCTTTCTCTTTTTTCTCTCTTTCTCTTAGAGAACAAAAAAGGTGCATTTAAGCATAAAGCAACATGGATTCCTGAAGTGGGTTTTCAGTGTCTTTTCATCAAAAGCAGTAAATGGACGAGTTCCCTGACTGGCTTGCTGTGACGACAATCAGCAGCTCTGCGTGTTCCAGCTCAGGGTGATTTCCAGATCTATCAGGAATTACATTTCCCCTTATTATCTTTCAGTTTTCTCTCTATCTTTTGTCTCTGTACATTCATAGGGTGATATAACTTGGATGAAAGAAAAGGTTTCATTCAAATTGGCAACATAAAGTTCATGTCTGATATCTCCAATAGTCCGTTCTTATCTTTTATGTTCAGGTCAGTCTTTTGCAGATACGAATGTACATATAAGACAAAGTCACACTGAAGATGATATGTTTTGTCTAAATAGTAAATTAATAAGTAATTTTCCACTGAGATTGCTGAAAAAGAGAACATGGTTAAGGTCCCAGTTAAAATTACAGTGACTGTATTATACAATGAGCTCTTCTTTGTAAATCAAACCAAATCAAGAGCTGACTGTATCATTACACCCCCACAGATAAACAAGGCCATCCCAGTTGAACATTTTATCTGAATTAAAGTGAGATGATAATATCTGATCCGTGAATGAACCAGTGTTTGGGGATCCACAGCTTACAGAGAATGTTCATTTGTGTTATTGTTTCTCTTTGACCTCAGTCGTGATGTGCTTGGTCACGATACAGTTATAGATCCCAGCAGACAAAAGCTCACCAATGTTTGATGAGAGTGGAGGGAAGGGAGCGGTGTTGTTACGTTAGGGTGCAAATTTGGATTGTTCTGTATTAATTGTAGTAAGGCTGGTTTAGCTCAGGAAAATAAGGTCAGAGATTTTGGTATTGGCAAAATATTTTTATTCTGATCTGGAGCTGTGCTGGCAATAGGTCTCTTTAGTAATTAATGTCTGGGTTCAATAATAACATGCCATCTGACCCCAAACCACCCACTCTCTAGCTGCCATGGCAACCTGGCGGAGATTCTAGATGAGCATCTGCTGCTTACAACCATACATACTGCACACACACACACACATACATACATACTGACACATGCCAGCAGTCCACCAACCAAACCTGACAGCATTAATTAGCTGGACAGACACCACAAGCAGGGAAAGTGAAACAGAGCGCACCCGCAAACACACACACAGACACTTAGAATCTGACAGAGCGGAAAAAGTAAATAATAGAAGGGAGAGAAAAAAAAGAGTGGAAGTTGCTCTGCATGTCAGTGAACATCCAAAAAGTGTTGGCAGTCCAACAGCTGTATATTCATAAGCTGAAATTCAATCCTAGAGAGCAAACAACAAACAAACATAGATGCTGTCAAAAGGATCATGTGAATTAGGTTGTTTCTTTGATTTAAAATGCTGCTGTTCACAAGCCCACAGTTAAGTCATGGTAGTTGAAGGCTCCCAAACCACCACAACACAGTGGCGGGTGTCAATTTGTGTCAGCACACAAAGCAATCTTCAACCAAATACAATAAGCATCAAGTAGCAGCTATATCTAACTCTGCTCTGAGTTTTTCGTACAGAGTGAGGAGTTTAATGGTAGCTGCCAGATAGTTGTAATTCAAGTCTGACAGTACTGAAAGACTTATGGCTTTGGATGGGAAACACAGCACTGTTATGATTTATAAGAGAGAAAAATCACAAAGAGGTGATAGAAAGTGATCCATTGGTGTGCCAGCACTTGTTAAGTGACAGCGTTTCTGCTGTTTTGCCCCTACAGATGAAAAATGATTATAACCGAGTAAATCCTGTTATAATAATGTATCTATCACTACAGTTATACCTATACAGTGCAGCTATGTCACATTAAATGTTAGTGAATTCAACAGCTGCTATATGTTAACTTCAATCTGGATTTTATCATATTTTTTCTGCTCATGGCTGAAAAATCCATTGTTTTTCTCCAAATACAGACATTGTTCCATATCTGCAAAATCTGAAAAAACACAATATACATGCTTTATCAGCAGTGTTTGGCAGTAATGTGTTAATTAGTAATATACTACAGTATTGTCATTAATTTTCTCAGTTTACAGGTACTGATATTACAGGCTTGAGGTGGGGTTAGGCAGTAGGTTTGTCTTAATCACATGGCTTGCTAACGTTAGTCACAGATACGTCTACATTTAGGCATCACTGAGGTCGTTCTGTTCAGAGTTGGAAGGTGTGTGAACTGTGCAGTTGAAGTTGGTCATCAGTGAGGTCATCATTACTTTTGCTGCTGTGTTAATGGTTAAGTAATATAATTATTTTTTCACTATTTGAGAATCAGGCTTTGGGAAGTGTATGTGCATTTTTATTTTTTATTTTTTGCACAAATCGTAATTTGAACGCAAAGTATCAACCACTCTTGAACCATCTCATCTATCAACAGCCTCAGCCAAACAGAGGTCAAAGTTCACCATGACAACAGCAAAACTCATTAAGCCAAATGTCAAAACTGTCTCACACACAGACACTGTGGCGCTAAACTCTGAGTGTATGTGTGTGTGTGTGTGTGAGACAGAGAGCGAGATAGATGCAAGACCATGTGTGTAGCCAACTGTGTAATTATGTGAGTGATCGGACCACCTTACACGCCCGTCATTCAATAACACGCACACACATGCAGCAGAACAACCCACGCCTGCTTACCTTGGCAGCAGGTTCACTTTTACTCATCTATCGATGCCACACTTCATTACCCTCTGTCTCAATTTTTTTCTGACACTCTCTCACCTCATCTTTTTCCTGTTTCTCTTTTCTCACCACATCTAGATCCTCTCATTCTGTTTTCGGTTTCCCCCCCCTTTCTTCCACTGCTTACCTCTCACTTTATCTCTTTCCTTCACACTGATTTTCACCCTTTTCTTCTTCTATTGCTACTCTCTGCCCTGACTGACCATCTTTCCTTTTTTGTCCTCCCTCCATTCAATTATTTTTCTCTGTTGCTTAAATTTGGAATTTATTTTCCAGACTATTACTCAATCTTGCACAGAGCTGTAATTACATTGGCAGATCATCATTGAAATTCAGTTACCTAACTGCCTGGAAACAGGAAAATAAATCAAGTAATTTGTGACACAGGCAAACACACACAAAATATTCATATTTATGCAGGATGTGGAAGGTTTCAACAAAATGAGCACTTAATCCCTTATCTTAAAAAATAATTCTAATTGGAATTAAGCATTTTAACCTTGCAGTCATTATATTAGTATTACCATTATTCCAATGGCACAATGTCATTCTTGACCCCAATTTCAACACTTTCCATAACCTCAAACCCTAAAGTAAACCCTTTTTCAAACAGAGGATAAACAAAATTCACTAACCTTAGAAATGCCCTCACTTCCTCAACTGTCTGTAATGATAAGTCTCACAGATAGAAGTGCACACTCCCCCTCATTCTCACACTCACCCACACACACTTTGTTCAGGCTAGTTTAGGCATACAGAGTGTATTTCAGATTTTGGCAACTTTGCTGATTTCCCCTGGGCTTCAGACAACAGATGCTTGATTTGATATGTGACAGGGGGACAGAAACAAATCTGTCAAGGCAGAAGAGAGAGAGAGACATGGACACAAAAAAGTTACAGATATAGAGACAAAAACATCCAAGGGATGCTGGAAGAGAGAGACAAGTGGGCCGGCAGAGAGAAGAGAATAGAAGAGGATAGAAGAGAAGAGGATAGGATAAGATAGAATAGCAGAGAAGAACAGAGAAGAGAAGAGAAGAGAAGAGTAAAAGTGCTAAATTAGTAAAACATGTCCTCCTGTATTGCTGTTGTTCCCCTTCTTATTATACACACATGGTTAAAAGTGATGGACTGACTCATTGAAGCAAACTATAGCTGCTCAGAGAAGGTCACTGAGAGAAGAAGAGGGGAGGAGAAAGACGAAGAAGTGATGAAAACTAACACAAAGCTCTGGTCTAATGGAGAAAAATGACAGTTCAAATCTGTTACAGTAATGTTTCTTTTCCATATGACACTTTCATTTTTTAGCATGCTAGCCTCAGCAATGCGTATTGACCTTCAGGGGTTGTTCAAACTCACTCCATCACTGTTTGTCATCAAGAAAATGTCCTCTGTGGAAAATATGTCAGAGGCAATGGGGAAGAATTGTTTTGTAACATGAGAAAAATATTCAGTATATGGACTTGTTGCAGAAAAAACATCACTGGGAGAAACAACTGTGGTTTAAGATTTTTATGCCAAGTCCACAAGGACCTACAGTGGATCCATAAAGAATTCAGACCCCTTCACTTTTTGCACACTTTATTGTATTGTAGATTTTATTCTAAATGGATCAAATTGCCATTTTGCACATCAAGCTACACTAAATAAGCCATAATAACTAAGTAAAAACATGTTTTAAGACACTGTCATCTATTTGTTTTGCATTTTCATTCACTGTACGTTAAACTTGTATGACTTTCCATTTTAACGCTGGCAGACAGTTTTCCTAAGTGCGGTGAGCTTGAAATGCAGCTTGCCTTTTGAATTTGAGTTTTAAATTATGTTATGACTTTTATGCATGCTGAATGCCACAAAAAAATTCCATTTGTATTTTCATTTGAATTATGACAGAATTGCCCCTCTTCATTCAAATGAATAAAAGAAAGGAAGCAGGAGAAGTCAACAGGAGTAAAGCGTGAGATGAGGAGTGAAAATAACTTGAGATGGAGGGATGGCAGGGGGCAGAAAATAAAATAGAAGGAGGGCACAAGGGAAGAAAGATGGATGAGTGCAGATAACAGACATTATTCCCCTCCAGCTGGACGCAGTCAGCTGTGAGAGCAACACTTACACAGATATTTAGAAGACAAACATACATTGGTTTGCTACAAAAAACCAAAACCAAAAACACATTTTCTGTTGAATGGTGTGTACCTGTTTGAATATGTGAGTGTGACTATTTTAATATCTCAGTACTTTGGGTCTTTAGACAGATTTTAAACAGGGCACTGCCAGGCAAAGCTTCAGTGGCTACAGAGAACAAACACAGGTCAAAAAGGAAAAAGAAACTGAGCAGTGGGGATGATCAAAGAAATGGCAAAGGAGTGAAACTGAGCAAGGAATTCTGGCACAACTTCATCTACTCCCAAGGTGCATGGAGAAAGGATAAAGCCTGAGGGAAAAATTCTAGCAACACTTTAAGTATAAAGAGCAATGTTATTGTCAGACCTACGTGTTTCAGTTTGTGGCCTTCATCACTGACCCTGATAAAAGGAGTGAAACAGCAAGCAACAGACAATGAGACTTACAGGAGAAACACCAGGAGAGGAGAGGTTAAAGACATCGAAATCCAGAGATAAGGCAGGATTGAGCGAGACAGGGAGAGAGAGGATAAAGTGACACAGATATGATCTCTGGGGGAGAGATAGACTGACTGACATAAGGAGAGAAAGGAGGATCAAAAAGGAGATGGCAGAGTTTTGTAAGGCTGGATAAGCGTGTGTTCTTGGCGAGGTCAAGAAAGAAGAAGAGCAATAATGTTCGAGGTGAAGAAGTGAACTAAGCAGTGAAAAAAGAAACAGAGAGAGGGAGAGGCGGGGGAATGATGTCACAGGGAAAGAGTTACAGAGAGACACAGACGCTGTATATTCTGCCTATTCCTCCCGGTCTGGCCTCATCATTTTTTATTGCTTCACACATAAAAGTGTCATCTCTCATATTCAGCACAGCGGACATTGTAATATCACCAGCTGAGGTAATACACCACCAATGTAAAATTACTCTCTCTCTGCCTATCTTTCTTATTTCTGCTTTATCTTTACCGCCAAGGTGGCCGTCTGGTCTCTCACTGCCTGATCTCCTCTCTCTCTGTCTCTGCTTTTCCAACCCTCTCTCTGTCATTTTCTTTTTCTCTCGGCGCTCTCTCACTTTCTACATTCAAAAGACCTCTGTGCCAAAGCCGAGTCATTTAACTGACTTTCAAAGGCAATGTCCCAGCTTGGGAACAGACTGCAAAGTGAATTTGAAGTTAAGTAGTGTAATTATTTGGCAAAGCCATTTCAATTTCAAACCAGCCAAACGAATCAACAGCGAAAGGAGAGGATTGGATTTTTTCAGGTTTACATTAATACAATACCCCAGGTGTACGTTGACAAAAATGTTGGTCATTAGACAGCAACCCATGACTTTCAATGTACATAAGAGTATTGTATAAACAATACTTTAACAACACTGACAATTGAAAGATGTCTAATAACATATATAATAAACCTTAGGTTGGTCTTGGCATTCATCTGGATGTTACTTGACACGTACCACCAACCAAACCAAAACATTGTTGCAGACCAAGCACAACCCCCCATGGCAACAGCACATCAGAATGGCAGGGGCCTTCCCCGGCAGGACAACGTGCCCTCAACACCATAAAAACTGATCAGAAATGGCTTGAGGAACACAACAAAGAGCCCAAGGAGTTGACCCAGCCTCCAACCTCTTCATATTCCAATCTGACTGAGCATCTGTGGGACATGCCAGAATAAGTCAGATCGATGGAGGCCCCAAATGCTGTAATGTAATTGTCTGGGTTTTAACATTAGGTTCAGTTTAAATTGAGTCACACACCATCGACACTTGAGACAGCATAATCTCTAACAACAACTCACCACTGTCGGTATTTGTACAAACACGCACACCACACACTCTTGTCTACACACATGCAAACACACAGCCATTAATGGACAGTCTTGTGTAACCTAATGATGGGCCAGTGGCTTAGAAGCAGCAGTCAGAGCTATTCCCTGCTTTACACGATGGCAATAATTATACTGGTTGGGCCTGCGTACACATGCTCGCAGGCACACACACACACACAGACACACACACACACCGCCAGCCTGTCTGGTTGACAGCAGGGATTAGCAAGGAGAGGTGCAGCTAATGCCCAGTAACGAGACATCCAGCTTATCACCCACAGAATCATGTGTGTGTTTGTTCCGTGTGTGTGTTTCAGAGAGAGTTTTACTAATGGAAGAACACAGTGTGTTTCTTATTCTAAAACATCAATATTTTCTGATGGTAAATACATGGTACTCAAGGACTCTGTTCTTGGCCCTGTGTTTATATTTTACCTCTTGTGCGAATTCTTATTGACAGCACTCATCTGTATGTGCCTGTATAAAGAAGATGACCCTTCTCAAATTATCTAATCATAGGCCACACTTCTCTGCTACCAGCAAAAAGCTACGTTTGCACAAAATTTCCTCTTCCCACATTCAGACAAAACAGATGTGGTCACTAGCTCGGCCTGACATAGACACCATTTTGATCTAGTATCGAGCGCTCTCGAAAACTGTGCGATCTCAAAGTATGACAGCCATGAACCTTGGTGTTACATTTTATCCCATCCTCTCTTTTGATCAGCCACATTGAAACATCGCTTAAGACCCACCACCTATGCAAAACATATGGCTGATTCAGTCTTTCATCCATAGCAGACACGGGGCCATTCACATTCTGTGTGTCATCCAGACATGATTATTGTGAGCCTTTTGTTTCAGACTCCATGTGCTAGTACTTAAAGTCTTCCATTGGGTTTTAAATGCTGCGCTGGGTACAACTAAATCCAGATAAATTTGACCACACACTGGCTCTATCCATGTTAGATCAGACTTTAAGGTTACTTTACTAATGACATACAAAAATCTTAAATGGGCACGTCCCTCTTACCACCTCATACCTGCTCCTCACTCTCCTCAGATGCAGGGGTTCCTGTCTGTCCCACAATTTTAAGAAGTCTGACAGCTGTCAGACTCTGACTCAGTTAAACATTTTAAATCCAAACTTAAAGCTCTTTTGTAACTTAAATTTCAGTTTGTGGTTAATTCTTTCTTTCTCCTTCTGTTAGCATTCTCAGCAGCAGGTCAGTCTCATGATCTCCAATGAATCTGTTAAACCTAGTGCATACAGTACAGTCCCATGTGGTCCTGTAACCTTAAACTTTCTGAAAATGAATACTCTCTAACCCCGTTTGATATTTACTCAAGTACATGAGTGTCCAAATGCCTCTCTCTCTCTCTCTCCTATTTTCTTCTCATTGTTCTCTCTTTTCCTCCAGGCTCTGCAATGCGCGCATAAGCCATCCCAAGGACATAACATAATCGTGTCTGTATCAGTATGTCTCGCTGTTAAATTTCCAGGTATAAACAAGTAGCAGGCATTAATTTCTAAAAAATATTGTACTGAGTAATTTGCAATTAATTTTTAAATATAAACTATGACTTGGAGCAAAACAACACTGATCTTCCTGGACACCAATATTTAAATGAACAATAAAATCTGATTAATATGGTGACTCACTTTCAAGGGACTGATGCAAATCTCTTTCATAAGCTTACGAATGGGACATAACTTGTTTAGCCTGAATTTCTCAATCTAGACTGAACAGTCTCAAACTGAGTTTATATCAGCTGGCGGAGGAGTTTGTTCATCTACCCATTTGGTTATTCTAACTTGTCATCATCTAGTTGATAATTCTTTCATTCCCAGTTCTGCAGTTAATACAGAGGCTCTAATGTCCCGTTGTTAGCTTCGGTTCAAACTACTAGTAGTGTGGAAATGGGTGGGAACAGGAGGTTGGGGAGGACTGAGAGACCTTAAGGATCAAAAACCATTAGGACACCATCAGCTGTTGGATATATTTTCATGAATTTCAAATTATATGTGTATGCCCTATTACTTATCCTATTTTTTGCAATGGAAATAGCTCCAGGTAGACGCGTGCATGGTTTATAACCTGCTCCATGGTTTTCATAAATGACATAGTTTTCACTTAAACTCCTCTTTCTGTGTCTTTTATTCTACTGAGCAAACTCTGGATGCAAAAAAAAATATATCATCATGCTTAGAAACCTTCGTTCCAGGCTTCACACGAGCAAGTAACAATTCTACATCACAGTCACTTCGACAGCCTATGTCACAACCAGTATTTTTCAGTCCAGGTTAGCATAAGACCCATGCTAGACTTCGGTTATCCATCTAAATAACTGGTTGATGAAAAAAAAAATCTTATTAAGAAGTTCAGTTTTGTAATAGTACCCTTGCAAGTCCCTAATTTCCTCCTACGTTAATATTGATGATTTTGAAATTCAGCTCAGTATATACAGCTGAGTTATGGCATAAAAATTTTGAGATTCGAGGTTCTACCACACCTGGTACACATATGCAGAAAAAGCGTGCCACGTGGTACAAATCGGTGCAAACCACGCATGCATGCATGTGCTCATATATAAATGCGTAACTGCATACCTGATATAATAAACAACTGCCCTGCACATATATCCCCTCAGACAGTACACATTTTACCATGGCAACAGCTCAGACATTTTCTCCTTAACCGGCTTACTAACATCAATGCCAATAGGAAATCTCTAGTTAATACTCCCTCATAGTTATCATGGATGAAGCCTGGGCAGCAGGATGGCTGGCAGACCATCTATCTAACTTAACAGAAGCCATTAAATGGATTCCCAGAACATGATTTCTAAAACCTGAGCCCAAGCAAATTTGAGTAGATGTTGTCCTGTGACCCGGGCTCATTAAAACACAGAATAGCTCTTGTTATATGAAGACCCACCAGAAACTGGCCATGCATGACGCACTTTGAATCTTCACCCTTAGGCAACACTGCCAGAGACGACAGCAAAAACGTGAGCAAATTCAGTCATTCCCTACTCTCCCCCCCCATTCATTAAACCTTCCTATACACAACCCTCCCCAACCCATCCCACTTTCATCTTCCTCAATCCTGCAAAGGCCATCACAGTTAAATAGGCAAAGGGTATGTCATGCTGCAGACAGCGAGAGAGGAGGATGATGATAGAAAGAGGAATGATGGGAAAGGAAAGGGAGAGAAAACAGAGGATGATGGAGGTGGAGAGACAATCGGTGGTGTCAGGATCAAAACAGCCAATAAAGACAAATAGGAGAAAGAAATGAGAGAAAAGTGAGAACGACCAAAAGGGAGTGAGAGTGAAGAGGGAGAGGTTGACATCTTATTGATTGAAAGACTGATCAATTTCTACTGGAGTGGGCTTGGGTGACATATGTCAAATTTCATGTCAATAAAAAACATTGAACTGAGTTGAGTTAAGGCAAACAGAGCGACACAGAGAGAAATGAGAGAGGGAGGCAGAGAAAGAGTGAAACAAAGAAATACTAAATGCAATGTAGTGGACGATGATTGTGTTGATTCTTTCTTTTAAAGTGCAATACATACATATATATTATGTATATATCGCTTTGATTTACGATCAAAAAAGTGAGTTATTATTGAGAATATGCACACATTTTATCTGGCATCAGTATGGCACATGTATATATATACAAGTAATATTTGAAGTGGATGATGGTGGATTAAAGGAAAGTGCTGATGGAGGACAATGGACAACACCTCTCTTCCACCTCTCAGCACCTAGTCAAACAGAAGAGCACTGTAAGCTTCAGGCTGGTCTCCCTTAGGTGCTCTACAAAGCCTTTATTCCAGGATCGGTTAGACTTTACAACTACTCCTCTGTTGAAGCATAGACATCAATGTGTTGGAAGAACAGTGTCTCTGCCACTATTCCCTGATGACTAATAAGTCCCATAGACATCAGCTTAATGAAAGTATTATTATGAAGATGTAGTATTTTTGTTATTTGCATATACGCATGTTTTTATGCAACTGCCCTTTCAAATCCTTTGATCCTGTTTTAAATACTGTTTTAATCACATTATAAGTAACACAATTCATCTGGGTTGCTATGATGCACTGCAAAACATCCATCCATCCATCCATCCAAAATAACAAAAGGAACTGATGATGATTGTAGAATTATCCTACCTCTGGCGTGCTACAATTAATCTTATACTACCACCGTGTTTATACTATTATGGCTGATTCTATGAATTCAAATCAGCAGTGGAAAAGATACAGATGTTTACATACTGCCTGACTATAAAACAATGATTCTCTCTGGAGGGTTTGCAAATGTGGGAATTATCGATTGATAGGATACTGATTATTACTCACAAAAAACAGATGCACCCGTTAAAACTGTGTTACAGAATGACCCTGTTACTCTATCATACGCCTTGTAAGACCTTGCCTGGCTAGAGAGTTTCTACATGTCCATCTCACACCCCCAGGAAACGGCACTGGACTGTGCATTGATTTTAGCATTGCAGCCACAAATGGACAGAGATACTGTGTAGCCCACAGAGCACTGTAATCTCCCAATGAGAAAGTAATACTCACAGTATTCTTGCCTGCAATAATATTATTTCATTACTTCAGTGTAATTACTGTGTGATATTACATGTATTATTCAGCTCCTTGCATATCAGTCTCCATCGTCCCTTGCCTCCAGATGCAAAATGTTAATGCAGAGAATTAATGAGTCTATAAACTTAAGCCCCCCTACCATCTTTCTCTGAATCTGAAGCTCCTGTATGCTCTTATCTATCCTAAGCACTCCACATCCACACACACACATGCACACACACACACACACACACCTTGTACTCCGTCTTCTGTGGTTTTCCTCCACCATAATCATTGCTTTCCCCAATCTCTCTTCCTCCCTTGTCCCTCATAACCCATTGTTCTTCCTCCTTTCTCCTCAATAAAGTCTTCACTTCCTCCCTTCCTCCTTTATTTTCCTCCCTTCCTTCCCCTCTCTCTCCACGTCTCTCCTTGTCTGCTCCCTTCATGCTTCTGATGCCTTTCCTATCCCTTGCCTCCCCTCCTTATCGCTCCCTCTCTCTGTTCCTCTCTCTTTCCTATCCCTTCCTAATTCTTCCCATCTTTTCTCTGCCACCCTCCCTCTCTGGCTCTCTGTGTCTCATAGTGATTGTGTTTGAGAAGGCAGCGACCGACCTTGGAGACCAGTTTCAAGGTTAAACGTGCCTGTCTGAGGAAATAGAAAGACCAATACTTTCCTGACAAACACACACACACATACACACACTGGCGCACACAACCACAAGCACTGCCCCAAACACAAACGCCTATACACATACAGCCTCCCTGTCTTGCCACTAAGATTAATAGCAGCACACCAGCAAGCCCACACACATACATACTGATATGGAGGTCAGTCTCATGAGAGGGCAAAAATAAATGTCACACACAGGACAAATGTTATTTCTGACACCATGTGGTTTCTGACACCATGAAACAAATGTAGACAGATTTGCAAAAATGTTTTAACATATGCAAACAAATCCCCTTGACTTTTCAATGGGGAGAATTTAGGTAAATGATGACGTTGAGTGTGTTTTCCAAAATTTCCCTTTAATTTTAGAATGATAACAGACGTAAATATTCTGAAACTATCCTACATTTACATGACTTAGTTTATTGTATTCATATAGAAAAACAGTAATTTACATTCTTTACTAATTCACAAGTTTAAGCTATTTTCAATTGATACATGCAAATCAGTTCATATTTGTGCAGTATGTATATACATGGAGTTTGATGTCAATGGCTGCATCACAGTACATTTCTGACATTTCTGCCTCATCATGGACTCTATACATCCCTGCTGTTCTTCCATTTCATTCCCAAGACACAATAATAACATCTCTCACACATACATACTCAGTGTGCAGATGTAGTGTACACACACACACTCACACACACTCTTCATACCTCAAGTCAAATGCTGTTATAATGCCCTCAGGCAATGCCAGAGGCCAGAAACTAGAGTCCTCAGTATGTGTGTATGTGTATGTGTATGTGTATGTGTATGTGTATGTGTGCGTGTGTGTGTGCGCGTGCGTGTGTGCGTGTGTGTGTTTATCGCTCTTTATCACACACTTTCAGGTTCAACAAGCCCCTTGTCTCCGTGGACACATGCACACACACAGTTACTGCATTGTCCTCCAGTTCCTGTAGCTGTCACACCATCTCCCAACAGTAAGCCAAGTAACTCAGCCTGACTGCACACTTCAGAGTGACTGAGTGAGTGAACGAGCGGGTGAGTTTGCACAGTAAACCATCATGTCTACACCTTGCCTCTTTCATTTTATTTTCGTTCACATGTTTGTGAGGACACTGCCACATATTTTGAGAAGATACTATACTTTGAGGTTGATCATACCTGACACTCCATCTTCTTTTGATTATGCTCTCTGGCACATTTTCTGCCATTCCCCCCCCCCCCCACTATCTCCAGATGCTTATTTCTGGCAGTGTGGCAACCACCTGTTCTTGTGACCCCCTTCCCTCCTCTATCCTTCAATCCATTACCTGCTGACCTTCTCTGCTGCTTTTGAATACTACCACTTCATCAACTTCTTGGCATCTACAACCCAGCTATAGTAATTCCATTCATATCACATTTCCCTTTATAAGCTGAAAACTCATCTCTTAAAAAAACACTTCCAAGTCCTTCTCTGCTGCAGTACTGCTACAGTAGGACCGATCTTGTCAGGTACATTCCTCTCTCCCTTATCTTTCTCTTTCTTCTTGTCCTTGCACTGAAAATACCCCTGTGTTGTTTGAATGAATATTTTTAGGCTTTAATTGCTCAAAAAGTTCCTTTTTGCAAAGCATCACAAATCTCTTTTCCAATTGGACGTGTAAGAGCAATCAAGGATTTCCCATCTAGAGTACTTTTGCATTAATTAAACTAAGGCAGGCCTGGATAATATATTCAGGTAAATAAATATAATGAGGAGCCAACAACACAATACATTAAGGCAGAAACAGAGAGCGAAAGAGAGAACAAGACAAAGAAAACAAAAGGAGATAGTGGATGCATGTCTGAGCTTAGGAGTTTAAAAGTCAGAGACAGAACGTGTGGGTGGTTGTACCTTCAGTGTGTATAGCAGACACGTAGCTCCAGTTGTATCTCTTCACAATGTCGACCATAGCTCTTGCCTGCTGGGCATCTGAAGGCACCACTCGCATAAAGTACTTATAAAGGCTCTGAAACAATGAAAATAAAATAAATGAATAAAATCAATGACAACAGAGTTATTCAGGAGCGTCTAGAACATTCAGTACAGTAATGGCTCATTCTACATGATTAAATTAAAGTTACATTAAGATAGCATATCTCTCTAATTGAAAGAGATCACCTTATCGCTGAGGTCCATACTCGTGGCAGAGTAGGCGATCTGTGGTATGTTGAACAGCTGTAGAAGGTTCTGGACCTGGATGGCCACTGAGCTTGACCCCGGTCCAATCAAACCCACAATAGGTTTCTTCCCCCGCATTGGAGTGGCAGAGGGATCTGCACACTTCATCGTCGCTCCTCCGCCTCCTCCCCCTCCCCAGGAGCCTCCTCCACCCCACTCCTCAGCCTCATCGGAGGAGACCAGTGAATCCCGTATGAACTCGATGCTCTGCTCCAGAGCCACAGCCGAGTGCCAACAGGAGTCCCGGATCTCACAACCCAGGGTGATGTTGGGAAGGATGTGCGGATCATCGTTGATGCGGTCCAGTGTGTGCATCATGGCCTCCACCCTCTGGATGCCGTACTGCTCTCGCACCGCGCCACACTTGCGCTCGTGTACCTGTGCAGACAGGGCGGAAGGCAAAATCAAATCAAGTCAATTGCACCGACATTTAGATGATAATGTTGTTGTTGACATTACTGATGATGGCACTAATTGTTCAGAGTCATTTTCATTTTTCAGCAGACTTTCAGCAAGATTTTTTTTTTTTAATTACGCTTTTTAACACATTCACTGTTGGGCAAATGTTGGTTTTATGTTCACATGGCTTCCATGTTCAAAGAGTTATTTTTTCCTGTTTGCAATTACCCATAATGAGATGGAAAAAAAAGCTTAAATGCCAGTGGGTCAGCAAATGGAGGTTGAATGTTCATGGACTCATGCAGAGGTAACCATTCTACAAATTGGGTCTTAATAAGCATGAGCAACATTATGACTATGACTGTATAACAGATTAGAAATGGGGCCAAAAATGATCTCTTTTCTGATATACATTTTCTTTCTTTTAGAGAGTTTCTTTCAAATCCAGGCAGGATAACATCTGAAGGTCAGTGGGAGCCAAATGTGAAAATTTACAGTCACAGCTGAATTCCAAATAATTCTGCAACACACAAACCATCCTGCAGACATACAGACACAAAAACACAAAATTACCTTGTCAGCGGGAGGCTGATGATGGACGGAGAACAACGCTCCAATGATGATGTCACCAGGTATGTGTGCTACAACTCGCCGTTCGTTGAACTGGGTAGAGTCAGCTTGATCAGACACCACCCAAATGGACAGAACTAGCAGGAGCCAAAGCATCATCTTGGTCCGTTAAGGTAAGAAAAGGAGGAGCAGATCTCAAATTTGTTGTGTCAAGCCGTCACAGGGAGCTACTTGTCCGAGAAACACTTTTCCTCTCCATGGTGGGAGCTTGTGGCACAGAGGAGTTTTTGAAAATGGATGATTTCAATATATTCCTTTCTTCCAACTTGGCTCTCTTTCCTTCAGGTTTCAAGGTGGCACCATCACTGCAACAGCTGAGACAGGTGCAGCAGTGCAACCTGGGAAATTCAAAAGAAAATCTGGGCTAAGTCTCATTGGCTGACATAACTCCAGGCTCCCCCAAAACATAAGGCAGAGTTGGTCTCCACAGTAACGGGTGAAAGACAGACATGTTCACATAAACCTGTGAGCAGAGAAGACTTTGTTAGAATTTAAACATTTCTGTTGGTGCTGGATTTCACAAGCACGCTAAGCACACAGACTTACACTGTAGTTTATTAGTCTATTTACTTTTATATAATCACTGCCTATAGACACAACCTCTTATCTCAATCCTGGCAGACCCTCAACATAACTTTTTTATACATGTAAACTTTCTACTGTTTCATCAGTTCCAAGTTTGATATGGGCACTCCTCATAGTTTGACAGAGGTGTGACACCCATCCAATTACTGTATACATATTAAGATTAATGTATTATATTGCACAGTGCATGGAAAAAGAGGAAATATGGTAAAATCTATAATGTGGGATTCATATCTCAGATGAACAGGCAAACCTGTTGGCAGATCAGCACACCCATTTTTTGTTAAACACAAGTAGTTTAAGTAAATCAGACCTTTAAATCGATTTTAAGATTAAATCCAAACACTTTTATATAAATGAGGTCGAAAGACTTCATTTGCATTCACTTCTTGTCTTCGTACCTACCAACAGAAAATGGAGCTAACTGTGTGATTAAAGCCTAGCTCATATGTCACTCTCACTTGACACCATGTTTACGTGCACTCATTTCAGTGCGAGCGTCAATCTCACCATACTTGATGTTTAATTGAAACACGGATGCAAACTGTGCAAGTCAAATCAACATAATGGCCACTCCACTGGCCATTATAGTTACCAACATAATGAGCAGTTACTGCTTGTTCTTAATGAAACTTGATGTGATGACTGGAGTACTGGCTCTAGACCAGTACTCTTGATTTATGTATGGAGGTTTTACAAACATTGGCCCAGCTTTCCGGCCTTGCCCTGTTCTCACTGGGGAACAGCTCTAAATCACTGTGACTGAGCAGAGTTATCATACTCACCACTGTCTCAACACAATATCAATAACCACAACGTTGTATCACACCACACAGCTGCAGTGAGGTATCTTTGATTGTCCAACAAGTTTTATACAGCATTTGCTCGTAAAACTGTGACACCACCAAGGTCACATAAAACCACTGGCAGTCCCATTTTCTTTTTAATTCTTTTTTGTTTGGGTCCTTGAAGATTAATTCCACTGTTGAAAAGCCATGTTCAAAAAAAATCCATCAGCATACCATATGTCATTTCTCAAGTGTCTGCCCCTCGACTCAGACCAAATCAAACTTGGTATGTTACACACTGTTCTCCTGCTGCTTTAATGGTATGACTTGAGTATTGGCTTTTGGCTGTTCTCTCCAAACTGAACCCCCTGGCATTGTTATTACAGTTTGTATTGTCATTACAGTTTAGTACTATGCATCCTCTGGAAAAAAGTGTGCATTCAGGGGTTTTTTGTATTCCTTTTGTTGCAGGGGAGAAGGTAGACTATTGCATGTGCCTTGTTATTATAAATTATAAAATGCATCCATTTAATGAAGCGCAAACAGAGGTTAGGTAACAGAGAAAAATCCCCTTTACAAAATGTGGGCAAGTCAGCCACTAAGTGGATGATTCAAAGAGACATACAGGACACATCTAGCTACAAGAAATACACCAAGCATACTGTGTTTAACAGTCAGCCAAACAGGGGGGACATCAGTTTCCTCCCCTGAGTAAACTTTCAAGTAGCCATCCCCCCTGCATTAATAGGCAAGTCTTATAATTTGCTTAACCTCAGAGTTACACAAATACTTTACTTCACCGCAATGGAGCAATTTAATTGACCGTAAACAGCAGGGGAGCTGGGACAGTTTAGACAGCAGAGGATGGCATACACTGCTTATGCAAAACAGGATCAAGGTCGTGACAGGGGATGTTGGTGGTTAGCTGAGTGGGGGAAGGGGGGAGTCAGAGGGAGGGAAGGAGAAAGAGATGGTGGGGTGCAGTGAAATATGGAAACAGAGGATGAGGGAGAAACAGAGGAAGGGAGGGAAACAGAGTACATTAGATGAAAAGACAAAAGAAGGGAAGATGGAAAAGAGAGGAGGAAAAGGAGGACAGGAGGGGGAATAAAGAGAAAGAGGGAGTGTAAGGAGACAGACACAGGGAGGGAGAGAGATAAAGACAGGGAAGAAGATAAGAAAAGAAAAAGAAGAAGGAGAGCGCGATAAAAAAGAGGCATCAAGGGACCGAGAGTCTCACTGAACGTAATTAACATGACAGTGTCAGGATGGCAACAGGGCTAACTGCTGCTCCAATAATGAACAAATCAAACAAAACTCAGCCCTCGCTCATACACTCTGTCTCTCTCTCAGTGACGCAATTCTGTCTCGTCTCCCACTCTCTCTGTCTACTGACACATTAATGTAAAGATTCAAATGTCATTTTCAAACTCTCCTCACTTAAAATTTCACTCCTAACTAGACACATTCCCACTCACCAAAAAATAAAAAATCAATCACAAGACGTTTCTCTCTCCCTGAGACAAGCCACTGTTTCATTTGCAATCCACACTCCGTCACATACATGCTGTGTCTCTCTGTCACGCTCTCCCTCTGTGTCGCTCTCTTGTCGCGTAGGCCTAACTGTAGCTGAAAGAAAATCAAATCCTCATTCCCTAAACAAACATCTCGCACACGCCATTAGGCATTTATATCTCTAACTCTTTCCAAATTACATGCAGGAGCATTATAAAACCTTCCAAATCAACTTCTGTGCAGACATAAACACACAACATAGGCAGACAAACATTCTCCTTCCCTCTCTGGTTGCCGTCAATTCAATGAGTTTCATTAGTACTGATACACGGTCTCGTGTTGAGAAAGCATTTAATTTACCACACATTAAACAGGAACAATAACAATTACAATTTATTCAAAAGCATCCCGTGTACACTAATACATTTATTTTCTCCATTTTGTTCTGTGTGACGCACAGACATTTGTGTTTGTCATTAATGACTGGGCAGGGGGGCAGTCTGGAGTTTTCAAAATAGACTCTGGTTGCTCTTTTCATCATCTGAGCAGCTTGACTTCGGCTGTAAAACTTAACTGACTGGTTAAATTACGTGAAAAGAAGGCATCCTCAAATGAATATACATTAGGACACACACTGACTACATTTATTCACCTCATGTTCACCTAAACATGCCAATGGAAGACACCTCATATGAAATACACTATGAGATGAGCATTTGCTTACAAAATTTTAAAAGTGAGGAGGATCTTTCTTCCATTACTTGACATGTGCACATCACTGACATGCTATGCTATGTAAATGTTATGCCATATCATTGTCTTTCTCAAATTATTTGCCAGCAACTAAAATAGGTCACGCTGCTTTTTCTGTTATGCACAAAATTTAAGGAAGCAGCAATATTTTTGGGAAGCTTCAGTTATTCAGGGAAGGTTTTTGCTGAGTGGGCATGTGACAGTGTGTCTCCATGTGCCTCTTGTTCCCAATTGGTGAGAGGTATAATTTTTTTTAGCACCTGAGCTCCAGGAAACAACATGTTTCAGCATGATTTTAGAAGTGTAAAGGTTTATTTTCAACATCACTAATTGCTGCCTTGTTTCAAGAGTGACTTCAGTGCCACTAGGAGCTGTTCCTGATGCTCAGACAGAGAACATCACTAAGGCTAGAGGACACCAGCACTCACAACAGTCAGATTTGTACCTCTTCTCAGTCAGGCTACACCTTAACAAGTCTTAGTAAATAAATAAAGCATGATAATAAATGACCTTATTAAACAATAAAGGGCATGAAGATGTCAAATGCTATTAGAATCTCTCTGAACCTAATGTACAACAGTGATGGAGCCAGTAGGCTACCTACATCAGATCAGCCAAAAAATATGTCACTGCAAACGTGCCTATACCTCCCTATGGGAATATTAATGAGGCCCAATAATATGTGTATAGTCACTGTTGTCAAGGAGTAGCACTTTACCTGCTGCAGCGACATCAGACAAGGTGTGACAGCGGCGCCTGCATAACTCCCCCAAAACAAGCTCTGACCTTAAATCACTTAATCCTGCAATGTTTCAACGCGGACTTGCAGCCTTCACTCGTAGACTTCTCAATCGTCGATTTCATCCCCAATTTACTTCACTTTTTTTTTAATCCAGTGTGGTTTCTTTAATAGCGTCCCTGTAAAGAAATTAACTGACTGATGTGATATTCTGTATATCCTTAATTAATCACTGACACACACGTACTACAGCGTCTGGTCAAACTGCATCTCTCCAAGGAGAAATGAAATCCAGAGACAACAACAATGACTGGCTGGCGCAGCGCAGCATCCGTCAGCCGCAATGGGAGATCAGAGTCCATCATTTGCACCGACACTCTCTCTCACACACACAATTTTATCACGGACGAATGGTGCAAAACATGACAGAGACACCGTCTGAAATGAACATGGCTACAGCATGCACCGATGAAAACCGGGTTTCAGATCCTTCTCTGTCTTATTGGCATAACTGTATCTCCTATACATCAGTGCAACTAGCTGTTCTCTTTAACTAGGGTACACCGTTACGGGATGTAACCTTCCAATGTAATTCAAGGATAACTAGTCCGGATGCAAGTTGCATACTGCAAAAACAGTGGGTAGGAACAAAGTACGACAAAATCACTCTGAGCAAAATACAGAGGAGGACAGACAGGGTAAGTCTGTGTAGAAATACTGAATGAATCTCGGTCATCTTTCTGCACAGCCTTATCAATAAGCCTTACCTTATAGGAACCTATATGTCTCCCCAGCGTCACCGGCACTGTCCCGCTGGATAATGAAGCTGCAACTTACTATCACAGAGAAAAGATACTGCCCATTACTGTGTACAGTCCCAATGTCAAACACACCGGAGCTGCCTTGTGAGCGCTGTGCAGCTTCCGAGCTTCCTCCGTTTTCCAGTCACGCACACCTGAGCCTCTCTCCAAACACCTCTCCCCTCCATCTCCACCCCTTTTCCTCTCCTCTGCTCCTCCTCTCCCCGCTTCACCACCACTCATCTCTTCCTCCACACACACGCGCGCGCGCGCACACCACCCCTACAGTCTGCTACCTTTATCCTCCCCTCTTTCCAACCCTTCTCCCACATTTTTAATCTTTCCAAATAAATCCTCCAGCCCCCCTACTCTTCTCCTGTGCACCCACCTTTTCATTTTTTCCTCCACTCGTCATCTCTTCTCTTCCCTTGTATTCGGCTCTTGTGTTGTGCTCTGCAGTGTGCCTATGTGTCATTCAGTATGTTTTCGAAACATTTCTTTCACCTCATCTAGCTTTCCTCATCCTCCCGACCTTCCTCCTACCTACCTGATGTGGTAAGAAGTGTGAACACCAAATAGAAAACCATTGCTCAAAGAATAGACAACCAGCTAGCATGTAGACTAACAGGTTCCCCACAACAAGACTGTTGTGTTTCTAGTTGAGCCAATACTCTTCACTTTAGCTTAAACAATTTTAGCTTGACCACGGAGTGACGGCTAAGTGACGCACGACGCTAAAAGTCTGTTTGACCCATTTTTGTGTTTCTCCTCCCTCCGAACCCGACTTTTATCCATCTTAAACCCCTACAACTCTTCCTCTGCGATGCTTAGGCTAACCTACCCTCAAATTTACCTTTAAAACTACCGTACCACGCATAAACTACTTAGCCGCAACAAGCAAAAGGGGACGTCGCGCGAAGGGGAACAGATTTCAACGAAACACCTGTTCAGGGTTCGAGCGTGATTCAGCCAATCAGAGTTGAGGACCGGTGTCTCGCTCTCAGTGTCGCCATATTTAGGCTACCATAAGTTTTGCCAGAGGAATAACACAGATAGACACGTGTAAAGCGAAGAAACGAGCTTGTTGTGTATAATTAGTGTCAAACTCTCTCCCTATTGTCCCTCGCGTCCTCCACCTACAATCCTGCTCCGTCGCTATTCACTGTTGATCTCTCTGCCCAGTTAA
Organism: Lates japonicus; assembly: GCA_033238685.1. Taxonomy (NCBI): domain Eukaryota; kingdom Metazoa; phylum Chordata; class Actinopteri; family Centropomidae; genus Lates; species Lates japonicus. The sequence goes on along the minus strand of BRZM01000029.1, from coordinate 4,483,590 downwards.
ACCCGGCACACGCAGACACCTTTCATCCTCAATTCAAATACTGAAAAAAATTGACGCAGAGGCCATTAATGCAAATATACTGTATCAGTAGTTCCTCTCACTACTTACAGCCCAATGTGTACGAACTGCTGAAGGTTGACTGAGTGCATATTTCCCTCTCCCTCTCTGATCAAATAGACATCAGAGGTGACACCGTGAGCTGGGATAACGATGCAGTGGAGGGGATCGATAACATTTGAAGTTTCATAGCGGTCGCAGGAGTAAAGAGCCATTAACCTATACAGCTTCGCCTGGCGTCCACCTAAAAGACCCACAGAGATCAAATCATTAAAGATAAAAAAAAAAAATCGATACAAATCTAATGGAAACATCCTGCTCTCTCCTGCAACCGTCTCCAGCCATAGAACACTGACATTGACCAGCCACTGCCAGCAACGACGGACTATTTTTACAAGAAAATAAAAAGATTTATAATATTTTTTGTGCCAATCAATCACTAATTTTAACAAATAATTTTGTTTTATTTTATCTGTATTTCATTAGTATTATTTTATCAATATAGGCGACTGTCAAGATATACAGTGCAATACAATATAAGAAATGATATGCCATAAATGTGTATGTGATGTAAACTTCTCTTTCCCTTTCTTGTGCTTTTACCAACTCTGGAGTATTTGTTTGGAAATGTGATTTACTCTATGACAACATATGGGCTAAGCAATATTCCCTTGCAAAAATAACGTGTTCTGTCATACAGTACCATAACGTTACATAAATCTTGAAGGAAGGAGATTAAAAAAAAATACAATATGTGCTATTAGGTAGCTGTCAGCTCTTCGTGAGTAGCCTCCCAAAAACACAGCTTCTCAGAGGAATATTGTAGAAGTGGTTGTTTGAAATGGGTTTACTCATAAATAAGCCTGTAATTTGTAAAGTGGGGTTATCTGATATTGTTGTCGTCACTTTGAGGTGCGTTCCCATATATGAACTTGACCGGTTTTAGGGGAAAATAAATGCACGAAATATTGTCCTCACCAGCCCATGCCACTGCATCAGTTTCCTTCCATGAATGGTAAAAACAAAGAGGAGCAGGAGTCACATACCTTTGCTTGCAGGACAGGTGAAGGTTCCTGGAGAAACACAGCATCCCTCACGCGTCCATCAGGGCATCATGCTCGCGGTGGTTAATCTACTTTTTCACTATGGCAACAAATGAACCCCCCTCTCCTCTCCCTCTCTGTCTCTCTCTCTCTCTGCCGCGCAAAGCGCTCCAATGAGGAGGCTCCGTTCGCGTCACAGGTCACTCTTTCCACTCTCTCTCTCCCTCTCTCTCTCTCTCTCGATATCACACCTACCTCCAAGATACCATCTGGAGATAGATGGTTAGATAGAGACTAGCCCTAGAGGAAGAATGAGAGATCGAGAGAGAGAGAGAGAGAGGGAGATGGGGGGTTGTGGGATAGAGGGGGTTTTAGAAGCTTGGCTATGACAAGGCTTGGATTAATTTGCCAGCCAAATGCATTTGGGATTAGTAGACCATTAAAAGAGCATACACACACACACACACACACACACATGCAGGCTGGATGCGGCTTTAGCTGATGCAGTGATAGCCTTACTAACCCTGACCTCTATCTCTCTCACTCTCTCCTCTCTGTTTCACTTTTCTGAGTTTGTTTTGACACGAACAAATGGGCCGACAGGCAAACATAAGAGTTGCAAATGCACACATAAATAGACTCATGCCCTGACACAATTTTATTAATGCCCGTGTATGTGTGTGTGAAATAGTAGAAATAATGTGTGTTGAGGTTGTAAGTCTAGGCTATATCCCACTTTTTAGATTTCCAAGAGCCATAACAAAACTAAAATAGTACCAGGCAAAGTGGGCAACTGCTACAAGGCCCCAGACTCCCAGGGGACTAAAATCAAAGAGTGGATGCACTGAAGGGCACAGTCAACAAAGGTGGGGGCTCCAAGGGACCTGACAGCAAGACTGTAACTGTTCTTCCTCCTCAGACTGCGTAATCTCACAGAGATACTGTCTTAAGGTCATAAGCTTTACTGACACATTGTGACACATTTGGTCTTAAAATCCCGCCTCCGATTTCAGATGTGGCATAATCCTCCATCTGCTCTTACGTCCCAGCTTTAAACCTAAATTAACAGGTGTTATAATCTTAGAGGTTAGATCAGAGTCATTTGGAGTGCCTCCCTTGGCTGATAAATGCATCCTTCCACACATGCATTTCTAAGAATTTCCTTGTTCAGTCACACAGGCGACCGCAGTGCTTACAAACCTCAACACAGGGGAGGTTTGTGTCGGCTGTCATATCACATTTTGTCCTTGATTTTTTGAAATAGAGCTGTTTTGGACGGGTGAATTGCCAGAATGATCTGGGGTCACATTTCCATGGCAACCCTCCACTGTTGTAGTAAAACAGCAAATCAACAAGCAGCCAGCAGATCAGCTCAATTTGTCTCATTTGACACCAGTCAAACGCTCTCTCTCACACAAACACACTCACTCATACACACAAATACACACACATTCAACTCATCATTCCCTAAGAGGGACGCATGAAACTTTATTGATGCAAATTCAGATCAATAAATGATTTAATATTAATGAAACTGAGACAAATCAATGGTATGTGATAGAGCAGAGTGTGTCAAATCATAGAGAATTGGATTGAAAGGTATGATAGAAGAAAATCATCCAGTTACCGCACTGTATGTGCGTAATCTGACACTGACAGTGTTAAGCAGAGTGTGTGGGCTACAGTGGAGTGCATCACATAGCGACAGGTCCCCCTCAGTTAGAAGAAAATAAGATTACAGTGACACAACAATCGCTACAAGGACACCCTATGAAACATACCTGTGCTCCATATGTGGGTGTTTGTGTGTAACTATGTGCAAGTGTGCATCACACGCATATAAATATCTATAGGGTAAAAAATGTCTTTTTACCACACTCCTCCACAAAATCACAAGCACAACAGAGTCAGTGTCACAGTCGGCAAATCAATTATTCAATGGCATTTCAAAATAACAGTGGATACCCATGGTTGCCATAGACACATAGCTGATTTACAGGGTTGTCACTTGTCTGTGATATTCCCACTCTAAGTAGGACAAATAGTGAAAAAAAAAAATAACTATAACCGCATAATGCCAACAGAGAAACGAGGACATCAGTTATGAAACATTCACTCACAAGAAATGCGATTCCTGCCTCATTGACCAAGTGAAGATTAGGTTTTAATGTCACACATTTGTTTCAAGTGAACTAAACAACAAGCTTATGATGTGTGGTAAACATCCAGGCTATTGTCTTGATATGTTGAGATGCTGGTTGAAATAATGTCGCTAGCTACCATAGAAACAACGATTTTTCATGTGACATTTTGACACAAAAGGCAGCTCTGTCCACCTACTTCAACATTACGCAACTCCACTGTGCAACAATGTTGAAATAAGCTGAAACACACTGTAATCAAGTGAAAAAGTCTGACCTTATTGGCAGATTTTTACCTAATAATAAATTACTGCACAGAAGAAATGACATGAATCTCCCTCAGAAGAGAAGCCCACCGGAGTAGGTTTAGAAGGTAACATATATATGTAACTGTGTTTATTATATTTTATGCTAATTTGATGCACGTTAAAAAGAAAGTTTGTCCTGACATCCGCAGGCAGGCTGTTCCAGAGTCTGGGTGCAGACAAGCTAAAAGCAGCCTCAGTGTCGATGTTAACTGTCAGCACAGGTTGACAAGCTGTCATAGTGTCTCTGACTACCAGGACGCCCTGATAACAGGGACGGCACACAAACTGGGGGATGCTGCAGCAGTGTATGAATTTCACCCTGCAGATACAAAAATAACAAAAATTTCAAAGTCTTGGTGAGAAGGGGGTTACGTTTGAAATAGAAAATATGGATTTATCTTAGGGATGCAACTATTTTTATTATCGCTTATCAATTTTCAGAACTAACTGGTAAATACAAATACCAAAAAATAAAATACCCATCGCATTTGGTCAAAATGTCTTGTTTTGTCTGAGCAAAAGTCAGAAAATATTCACATTTGAGCTGGAACCAATTTCTTTCTGCTGGTCAACTGATTGATTAACTGACTAATTGTTTTAGCTCTAAAATATCTATCTGCCTTACTCTGTCTAGATGCAGATGAGGAGCCTGAGGTCATAGGTCAGGAGGTCATATCCTCCTGTAATTGTGGGCAGAAACACACTCACACACACACACACACAAACATGCACAAACACACACCTAGCTTCAGTACCTCAGCACATTTAATTTCCCCCAGCACACACATACACACAGTTGCAAAGTTATACCAACACATTTCTCACTCCATCACTCCTGACCTGTAAGCCACCTGTTCACCTGTTAAAAGATGTTTCAAACTGAGTACAAAACCTGTTTTCAGTATTAGAGTGAAAAGCAGTGTTTTGATTGTCAAGCAGATTCTCAAATTTTCTAGCTAAGAGACAAATTATCTCCCAGGGCAACAAGGTGTAAATGATGTCTCTCCCCTGTAGTAGAAATCAAGAAGATTTATCTTTCATCTCTGCAGGGCAGCAGGGTGGATTTTAATATGAATAAGCTTCATGAAATTAAAGGGGAAAAAATTAAGAAAAACCACCAGCTGGCCATTCCATCAGTGTTCCTCCTCCTCTTCTGTCTCATTACAACTGATGAGGCGGAAACTCTGACTGCGTACAATAACCATGCTGTGAGATGCTGTCGCCATGTGGTGCCGCCTCTGTTTCAGGCAAGAAACGAGTCATGCTGCCCTCTTGTGTCTGGCCTGGGACAAAAGAAGAATAGATTTTATGATAAAGTTTCTACCAGACATCACTCAAGTCTGTACTTGATGTCACGTGGTTGTTGACACAGCGAACTGCTGTAAGTTGAGAGCTTTACAGATGGTGAAATTTCAAGGAAGTCTATGTAAAGTTCATAGGAAAAGCTCTCTCTCACACTCTCTCTCTCTCTCTCTCTCTCTCTCACACACACACACACACCCGCTCACAGTCTGTCTCTCTCAGAGGAGCCCTGCGGATAGGTTTATCCTGTGACGGTCATTCCTGTGCGCTCCACTGCGTTCCTGCAGCGGGATAAGCTGCATCCCGTGCCTGGCTACGGCAGCATGTGACCGGCTTGTGATCCCGGCCAGCGCGCAGAAACAGAACCTGAGGAGGCAAAGCAGAGGGGGGAAAGTCGCTCCCACCCGCCCCCTCTCTCTCTTTCTCGTAGTTTCCACATTCCAGTAATGTGTGGATGATCGTCACGCTGTACCATGTGGTAACATACAGCTGATTACAACACCGTCAAAGACTTATTGTAGTTGACAATGATTGTAATAAAACGTTTCTCAGAGTATTTTGTAGCTTTGTTTTACATTTGCTATATTTCATTTTGTACATATTATCATTAATTGATACATGGAATTTAATTATAAATATATATAAAACAACATTATTACAAAATCACCAGTGGTAGAATGTAACAAAGTACAGATACTCAAGTACAGTACTCGTGCTTAACATTACTATTTCCATTTTATGCTTTTATTTCTACATCTGTAGAGGCACTGTTTACTTTATTTACTTTGCAGATTCAAATACTACATGCAAAACATAAAACTAACTGCATAAAGCTATAATAGTAGCTGCACCTCCACCAGCATGAAGATGCTACTTAGAGAGTAATGCAGCAGTGACAATAATCCAATAATATAAAACATAATAACCTCACACTGACAGTATTCTCCTGCATACTTAAGTAAAGTAATGAATGCAGGACTTTTACATTTAAGTAAAAGTATTTTTACATTGTCATATTCCTACTTTTACTCTAAAACATGTACTGTAAATGCCTCTTCCACCTCTGACAATCACTATGATGATGATGATACCTAGGTAGCACTGAATATGACCTATGTGTTCATCTCCTCTGTGTTTGCATGTTTACTAAAACAGATAGGAGACCAAATGCCAATAATGTCTTGTACACTGTGGCCCAAGAAAAGCAGGACATCTGTTGTAATTTCCACAGGGAAATTCTCCTCTCACTCATAAAAAACAACGGTGGGTCAAACCTGAGGAGCAGCAATACAAGCACAAATATTTCATAGAATAGAATAGAAAAAATGTTAAAACTTGCAGTTTACTACAAGGTTTGATGGTATCTTTCCAGAGTAAAAAATTAAGGGTCAGTTTTTGTCCTCTACACTACACTACATACCTCTAAACACCAGCAACGTTAAACGTTTGATGGAGCCACCTGCGCAAATAGCTGTTTTCATCCACTGTCACTGCCTGTTTTCATTCACATTCACATGAAATGAGATTGAAACACATATCAGCATCCACAACATGTAAGGTCATAAATCTTAAAAGTGGACGTGCTCTTAACAATAGTGATGTTGTGTGAGGGTGGAGGAAGAGGTGCCGTTCGTGTTCTGTTCAAGTACAAAGGAATTATTCAACTAAAACCCTGTGTAACGCTTTGTCAACTGATAGATGGTTCATGCATTCCCCAAAACATTATTACTTCAGCTTTTCTGTTGCTGTAAATGCTTCTGCAACATGAAGAGATTCTAAACTCAATTTTCAGTTCTTTCCATAAGGTAATAAAAGCATAACTTTACCAGAGCAAACCAATGATGGAATCAGAGATATGTTGGCTGTTTATTCTCAAAGTGGTCTAAATTATGTAAATCTCAGCTGTAAACACAAGCTACAACCAGGTTTTATTAAAGTTTTAAATACTGAATTCCATCAAGTGTTCCTCACGTTGTCCATTTTGTTTATTTGCTCTGATTAAACTGATACAACCCCTTTACAGATGTTTTTTTGGTGCTTTGTTCTTCAGACAGCCCTGGTACCATAAAATAACTTTTATTACAAAATACAGAAATATTAATACTATCTTTCTCGCTGCAGTTCCGCCAGTCACACCCCTGAATGAATTTGTTGAGCCACCACAAATGATATCTTTGATCTTGTTTACCCCTATTATTGTTCTTGCCTGAACGACAGCTTAGGAAGTATGTTACTTTACTCTGTGTTTTATGCCTTTAATCAGCTCTTCATGATATTGAGTCAAAAGGGAACTTTTAGTCTACCTTAGATACTCACATGTGTTCAAACACCCACCACAACAGGCACACTATTTGTTTCTGCACACTAAACAGCGTTTCTATTCCTACTTCCAAACAGCCTGGGCGACAATGAAGACTGGTGGCACTAATCCTGTATGTTTCTCATGGCCTCACATGGCTGAATCCCAATGGAAATTTAGTTTTTGTCTTTATCTAAAAAAATAATTAATTTCTGATGCACCTCACTAAGACTCATCCTCAACAAATAAAATTATGTAACAGAGATTTGGATACACTCTCATCTGTGATTGTTTCATCATCAGCTGAAAGGGAGACCACACCAGTTCAGCAGCTTCCCCCACCCTTCCTGCAACACACGGACAAGAATGGAGCGGACCCGGTGAACACACCGATCAGCACTCCATCAGCCAGAGGAGAAATTAACCTAAAGTTTAGCCGTACTAAAAACCTGCAGACCTTTAGGTCACAGTGGCACAAGTCCTGATTCTGGTTAATATACTGTATAGTATCAATTTCACATCTCCTTATCTTCTGTTTGTTTTCAATTTCTTACTTTCTCTCTTTCAACAGCACGTACACACTTGATCATGCATAAATTCCTAGCCAGCCGTGTGGAGGGGGTGGTACGTACTCACTCATACCCACAGACAAGCACCCATTTCTGCCTGAGGTATAGTGGAGCAGAGGTCAGCTGATCTCAAGACAAAATGAAAGAGGAATCAGGAATATTATCCTGAGCATGTGATGGAGTCAGAGTGCACATGCTTGTGTATGAGTGTGTGTGTGTGTGTGTGTGTGTGTGTGTGTGTGTGTGTGTGTGTGTGTGTGTGTGTGTGTGTGTGTGTGTGTGTGTGTGTCTTACAGAGTGGGTAAGATCACAATGAGATCACACAGTTTGTCGGAGGACAGCCCCTCAAAGGGCTCAATGAGTAGGCAGAGAACAGGAGACTTTTGGCTGGCTGTAAGAGAGAGAGGGTGGAAGGAGGTTTGGCAGAGGGTTAGACGGTAGAGTAGAGGGGTAACAAGTTTAGAAAAAAAACCCTGCAAGCTTCATTTTTTAAAAATAAGCTGGTAATTGGTTGTTTTTTAATAAACACAGGTACTTGATGAGTGTGTAGTTTTTCATTAAAAGCCATCTCATGAGTAGAGGAAGAGTAGAAGTAACTTCTCAGCACTGAATCTATTCCTCTGTGCTGCTGTCTAACCTTGTCAGGTGCAAAGTCTGTGAAGGCATCAGGTTCTCTTGTGTCCAACAGGAGTTTACATTCCAACTGCGGTTAAGACTGGAGTTGCTCTGACATTTCACCATGAGGAGCCTGTGTGTATCTGCACTTCTGCTGCAGCTCCTTGGGACTTCTTTATGTCAGTTCCCTCGCCCGTGTGCCAACTCAGAGGGACTACGGACCAAAGAGTGCTGCCCAGTGTGGGAAGGTGATGGCTCAGCCTGCGGTGCCATGTCAGGTCGTGGTTTCTGCACTGAGGTGTTGGTCTCAGATGAGCCCCACGGGCCCCAGTATCCTCACAGCGGGATTGACGACAGAGAGCGCTGGCCTTTAGCGTTCTTCAACCGGACGTGCCGTTGTGCTGGAAACTATGGAGGTTTTAACTGTGGAGAGTGTAGGTTTGGTTACTGGGGTGCAAACTGTGCTGAGTACAGGGAATCAGTGCGCCGGAACATCCTTACCCTGTCCGCTGCTGAGCAACAGAAGTTTATCTCTTATCTAAACCTGGCTAAAAACACCATCAGCCGTGACTATGTTATCTCCACAGGAACAAGAGCAGAGATGGGTGAAAACGGTGAGAACCCCATGTTCTCAGACATCAACACCTATGACCTGTTTGTCTGGATGCACTACTACGTGTCCCGGGACGCCTTCTTGGGAGGGCCAGGGAACGTGTGGAGAGACATCGACTTTGCCCATGAGTCTGCAGCCTTTCTGCCTTGGCACCGAGTCTACCTGCTTCACTGGGAGAATGAGATAAGGAAGCTGACGGGAGATTTTAACTTCACCATCCCATACTGGGACTGGAGGGATGCCCAGTCCTGTGAGGTGTGCACCGACGCTCTAATGGGCGGACGCAGCTCCTTCGATCCTAACCTCATCAGTCCTGCCTCAGTCTTCTCCTCTTGGAAGGTAAGGTAATTTAATTGTCTCTCTGACTCTGAATGTGTGTGTCTGCGAGTGAAAACATTCGTGTTTGAGTATGAGCAAATATTTCATATCCATTATTTAGAGACAGAAATTTCCTTTCCTCTCAGCCCAAAGCTTGTTTTATTTCCACCTCTGTTGTCTTAAATCTGATTTATCCTGTTAATCCAAAGAAACGAGAGATTTGGTTGGAAGCACACAATTTTTAAACAAATTCATCCTCAAGTGATTCAGCCAACATGAAAGATCAGAGTGAAAATCCTACTTCAGAGGCTTTGTCTCCACATCCCAGAAAATCTGAGACAACTTTATTCTGAGTCATTTAGAAAAAAACTGTCAGAAGTCTTGTAGTAATTTGTTGCACTTTGTATCTCGTACTTTATCCAGCAATGACTTTCTCAAACTGGATTTAACGTCATTCTATTTGTCTTCATTAATATCTATCCATGCTTACACTCAAAAAATAGGGCTGATTTCAGTCTCTCATTCATAGTTAATAAAAGTAATCATTCCTGTATGCATACAGCTTCAGAAAGGCCTACAGGCTTTTATCCACAGCTCACTAAATCTGTGTTTGTATGTGTGTCTGTGTTTAGGTGATCTGCACCCAGCCAGAGGAGTACAACAACCGAGAGGTGTTGTGTAACGCTACTGGAGAGGGTCCGCTGTTGCGTAACCCTGGCAACCATGATCAAAACCGCGTGCCTCGACTCCCCACGACAACTGATGTGGACTTCACTGTGAACCTCCCCGAGTACGAGACGGGACCCATGGACCGATTCGCCAACATGAGCTTTAGAAACGTCCTAGAGGGTAGGAGTGGTGGACACACACACATTTGTATTACTGTACTTCAATGCTTATCTATTGAATTATATGAACTTAATCCATGGTCTAATCTGTCTAATGTAATGAATGAGTTTTAATTCACATACTGGTAGAAATAAAATGTTAGAAACGTGTGTGTCCATACATACAAGCTCAAATACAGACACACTCAAATACATAAACCTGAAAACACTGAGACTTATCCTCTAAAATAAGCAGGAGGAAATATATACATCCATGAAACAGATCCCTAAAATATGCATCCTACTAAAACATGCTAGTTTAAATCTTTCACATGGGAATGAGTCATTAATTTTTCTTGCTTCATGTAAAAAAAAAAAAAAAAACATTTATTTTTGCAATAAATTGTTGTTTGAGCCTAATATTTTTTGTTCACATTAGTGTCTAACTCACAGTTGGCTTGAAATATTTTCCATGAGTATCACTCAGAGATAGTTAATTCTATTCCAAATTATTGCTTCCACGTTAGGAGCCTTCAGCTAGCCTTAAGCTTAATAATTTCCATCCTTGTCAGTGTGCTAGACATCATCCATTTTAGTTATATCAAAAGCTCCGCAAAGATTTGTGAAAGAGCATTTGAAACACTATTCAAGGCTATTAAAACTTCAAATGTAGACATGCTTTCCCAGAGTCTCAAAGTTCATTTGAAAAGAAGCCTCCATCATTTTTCTTGCAGATGTTCTTTAGGTGACCAGAGAAAGCTGTAAGACACTTGTTAACACTTCTATTCCCTCCCTAACTCATTCACAATTAAATCTCAATACCTTGTTCTTATCTCTCTACTCAGATCACATTCTCTCCATGCAAACGTCTTCACTGTTTTCTACTTTGCCTCTCCCATGTCTCACCTTTCTTCCTACACCTCAATAACTCTTATTGTTACTTTTACTCCTCTCTCTTATGGGTGTTTTTACTCTCCCTCTCTCCTGCAGGTTTTGCCAGCCCAGAGACAGGTATGGCAGTGCCAGGCCAGAGCACCATGCACAACGCCCTGCATGTCTTTATGAACGGCTCCATGTCCTCAGTGCAGGGTTCAGCCAATGACCCCATTTTCCTGCTGCACCACGCTTTCATTGACAGGTATGATGATACACACAAACCTGTGTGTACTAATGACACACAGGGAAAAGAGAAAACATTATGGTTATAAAATGCTGACAGTCACTGAACTCTTTGAGAATTTTAATTTAATGATTTCCACCTAACTTATTTAATATTTCTCTTTTCTTCTATTTTCTCCTCATTCTTCCTCTGTTTCTTTGCCTCCTTGGTACTTGGTACTTCCATTATGTGATTTCTCCATTATCTTTATCACATCCCCTCTATCACTCCATCCATTTCTTCTCCAGCATCTTTGAGCGCTGGCTCAGGACCCACCAGCCTCTCCGGACACATTACCCACTTGCCAATGCCCCCATTGGCCACAACGATGGTTACAACATGGTCCCCTTCTTGCCGCTCTATAAAAATGGAGACTATTTCCTGTCCAACAAGGCTCTAGGATACGAGTACGCCTACTTGTTGGACCCAGGTCAGTACAGAGAAACAAACATGTCCAGTGAATGATAGTCTCTACAGCTTTTTCCTTGTGTAACACCGTCTTATCCCATCTGTCTCACCACAGGCCAGAGGTTTGTGCAGGAGTTCCTGACACCCTATCTCCAGCAGGCACAAGAGATCTGGCAGTGGCTCCTGGGAGCCGGGATCCTCGGGGCTCTGATCGCTGCAGTCATCGCCGTGGTGATTGTTGTTGCTAGGAGGAAGTGGAAGCGTAACCAGAGGAGGAAGAGGGCGTCAAGCTACGGAGAGAGACAGCCACTACTGCACAGCAGCTCAGAGGAAGGCTCAGCTTCATACCAGACTACACTCTAAAACACACAGATTCTGTACATACACATGTTTATGAATGTACAAACTATTAGGGACACTTATTTATTTTCATGAAGCAAATGAATGAGATGAATCCTAGTGCAGGAATTTGTTGGCTACTGATTAAATGTCTAGGAGGGGGGGATTTAGGTGAACTGACGCTTTAAGATTTGGGACATTATGGACACACACAAACACACAACCTGATAGACACATCATTATCACACAGCAACAAACATCAGTGTTCAGATGACTGACACACTGCACACTGTGTCAGGTCAAAGAGCTCACCTTGGAGTACATTTACTGTCTATTTACACTCAGCAGTCAGTGACAGCAGCTGTGTTTAAATCAACAAATGTGTGATCTTGTAACTTCATCAACAGTCCCATTGTGTTGTACTTTTGTATGGTACTGTAAATGAGTGTAATTCTGTTTACAGGACACATACGTATAAGCGAATATGTTAAGTTTGCTCAGTGTTAAATAAAAGTCAACTGAACTGACTACAGCTCAAAGAAAAGTAGAAGGAAAGTATTTTAAATCATTTAAAGCTGTAGCTGCAGCGACTGCTCAGGTTGTTAAGGGTAACAACAAATGACCTCTTTCTAACCCTTAAGAAAAATGTATTATTGCAAGAGGAACTTAGGACGAAACTCTCTGTTGTGAATTTGCTAGACTCTGCTTTGTTTTACAGAAGTGAATAAACTGACCCAACACTCTGTTGTGTGTTGGAACTGGTGCTAAAGGACCACAACATGCTATAATGCCTGTGATCTTTCACAGGAAAGTATCACAACGACAAAGATGAATCATGAGTTTGTACATGTGCATTAAAATCAGACTGGATCCAAGTTTTCTCTGTGATTTTTTGATTATGCTGGAATGTTGTGTGTGTTGTTTTGTCAGCTTTTCTCTTTCATTTTGTTTTATAAGTCAGTAAGTTGTTTTATAACTATATGTTTCTAACTATGAATTCTATACTTGTAAAAACAGAAGACAATGTCTAAAATGTCTAAATAATCAAGATATAATAAATAGAAAATCTTTTATTTTAGATTTTGCTTTGTTCTTAAAAAAGAAGACAATCCTGAAAATAGACATACAATTTAATATTTAAATACATTTAAATTTAAAAAGCTAAATAAATGATAGCTAATTACAGTTTGAGGGGATATGTTTTTTTGTTGTTGTTTTTTTCAGTTGAAAAAATCTGAAATATCAAAAGGCAGATTCTTTCTACATGCCTGGAGTTTCCAGTTTTGGCATTTTTGACTCTAAGATATGACAAACTACTAAAAATGTAGTTAACTTACAAATGAATTACTATCACTTTGAACTAGAAGAAACTGCCAAAGCCCTGCAGATGTTTTTCACATAACAACCTTAAGAATATAAATAAATTTGAAAAAGAACTTAAAGTACTGGTTTGAGGTGTAGTTGTGTTAAGTTTTCTTTGTATAATAGAAAATCAGCAGGATGAAATCAGAGACTGTAGCAAGTGTGCATTTCGGTTCCATTTCTTTCTACTGAAGACGAATTACCTCTCAGATCCTGGTGAGTGACAGTCTTATAAACCAATCAGATACTCAGCTCTGTCTCCCAGCTCAGATGCTATAAATCCTGCATCCATGACGGGACATACAGACCCAGCACTAAGAGTTTAAGTCCCCCTTCTCCAGTTATCCTTTGTTCCATTTAACTTGGCCAAATAATGTATTGTTTAACTGTATCACAGGTAAAATGACAAGGTGCTCAGTTATTAATGTGCTGTATTTTGGATTTAGACTAGTGGAACAAAGTTGCTGCTGACTAGGCTCTCTAGAACCTGAACATTTTGGACATTAGAGCTTGTTGGCTGCCAAGTGGAGGTTGAGCGAGGTTTTAAAAAAAAAACAGCAACTTGGCTAACACTGTAAATGGCACATAGTATAGTTCTTACAATGTTTGACACGTCCATGTGGTTCCACTTCTCTGGTTATTTAAGGCAACTGTTAAACATCTGGATATAAAACAGTTTGTCTGGTCCCTGCATGATGTTTCAGCCCTCATCCACTAAAAGATGAACTCCCTCTCGTGTATTATCATTATCTTGTTGTGTTTGTGGTCATGGAATTTGTGCAGGTTTTCTCACATTAGCCTCCAGCGTGAGAGAACAAATTCACTCCACAGTGGGGTGCATCAGGGAAAAGATGCAACTTTAGAAAAACAGAGCATCAGGAGAGGAGAATCCATGCAGAATCTGAGTTGGTCTCTTCAGCTCTGCTCAGAGGTTGATTGGATCTGATGCTGAAGCTGAAGCCTGTGGAGGTCTCAGTCGGAGGTCTGTAGAAAGGAACAGGCCTTGTGCTGCTGGGCCTTTTGTGACCACGGGCAGGGACGCATATAAAACAGAAATATAGTCTATGAATATTTGTGTGGGAATTTTTTTGGCCAGTTTTATCGATGTCAAATGACATCTGACAGTTTGGCTACAAAATGTCAAATCACCAAATCCCACAAAGATATTCAAATTTACTGAAATAAGAGTAAAGAAAATCTGTCTCAAACTGTATGAAAATCATCTGTCCCAAAGTCACTATTTTGTCCTCTGAGAAAGTGCAGTACCAGATCTTATGTTTGATCAGCTGAAGGACTCCTTGTTGAATTCAAAGGTTGTTCCAGAGGTTCGGGCTGAGTTACAGAGTCTGTGGAGGGTCCTGGAGATGCCCTTAGGTCCACAGCAGAAAACGCCACCGCTACTGAAACCACAGAGAAAGACAGTAATATTATGGATGTCCACAATTTGTTTTAAAAAGACTGAAATAATGATCCCCTAGACATTTCATTTCATTTCATCAAGCTATTGGTCTTTCCACCCCATCAAACAGTAACTTCCACCTGGGTCGCACTCAACCAGCAGCCTCGAGGTGAGAGGGCTACTTCTCCCCGACATGCTCTGAGAAAAAGTAAATGAGACAAACATCTCTACTTTTATTTATTTATTTTTTAATAAAGCAAACGAGGGTCTGCATTAACATCTGCATCAGAATGGGGAAACTTTTCATGCAATCAACAGATAAAAGGTCAGAGTTTACTTTTTATACTTTAATGTACAAGACATATGTCTGTTTTACTAAAGACACGTGACCAACACACCAAAAAGACCAATGACATAAAATCTTTTATCAGAAAAGCACTGTTGACATGGTTTCTCCACTCTACTCTTGATTTCTCCCAACCTGTGTACCGGCAGCAGCCTGGTGCTCTCTAGCTATGCCATTAAATCTGTTTTTATCTGTAGATAAGCAAATTCAGGACTGATGAGGTGAAGTAATTAAAATAATGAGCTGCATGGTTGTTTGTAAACAGCTTTAGATTGAACTTTGTCAAAGCTTAAAAATCAGTTTATTTGAGATCAGAAGAATTTCAGTTTGCTCAAAGATCCATCAGCCACCATGTAATGACATTTAACTGAGCTCCCTGCAAAATAACTACCTATAAAAGTGACATCATTTAAAAATAATGTCTGTATCAACCCTTGTTTGGGCATACAAAGAATTCTGTGGTGTTTTCCGATTTCGCTTTACCAAAGCCTGACCTGAAAGCAAGATTAATAAAGCTGATGTCTGTACAGGGCACAAGCCTGAACCCTCCCTGCTAGGATATCAAACATAAACTAAGAAACCCCTTTGAGAGCACTGGAGCATAGTTCACTGGTAGTTGGTTCCGTCCACAGACAGGTGATGTGGTTTTACAAGTCCTCGTAAACTTGGTGAGTCAGTGAACCAGTGGTGTGTTTTGAAAGTATTAACTCTCCCTGTCGAATCGAACCCCGGTCTCCGCGTGACAGGCGGGGAGAGCCCACCACTATACTAACGAGGAGTTAGTACATGAGAATCAGACGACTGAAAAAAAAGGACTTTCACACAAGTCTAGATAGTAATCAACAGAACAAGACTGTATTAAAACATTTAAATATAGATACAGGAAAAACCCTGGGTTGTTTTCCATTTGATCCACATGAAAGAAGTCTTGTATTTTAAATAGATAAAAGAGTTTGGCCCAATCTCAAGGGCATAATTTATTGTTAGCCTGATTTCACCAGACTACAGAAATGCACAGACCGAAACAGTATGACACAAGAAATATCAGGTGTCGAGAGAGAACAGACTGCAACAGACCAGTTCACAGTTAAGACTTCAGACCAAGTGTGTGTAGGTTCTCTCTGTCACACACTGCCCTAGTGGGCAACACCCAGACTGGCAAACAATGGCTCCACAATGAAGACATGAATGTGTGAATAGACAGTGAAATAAATGAAATGAAAATATGGACATGAAATGACAGACTGTGTGTGTGTGTGTGTGTGTGTGTGTACTCTGCAGATTGTCTGTCCGACTGAGTGTACAGTTTCAGATTAAAAGTAGTCTATCTGTTTTCTGCCAGAGCTAAATAGCAAACATGGAAAGTTCATATGTGTTGATGATGTGTTTGGATTAATTGAAAGATACGAGGATAAATGCAACACACTTGTGTGTGTCCATGTGTTTCTCAAACATAAGAGGTAAAATTACCAACAGCCACAAGATGGCGGAATACCACAAATCTGGACACTAAAAATAGGCTTTATTCCAAGTCCTTGACTTTCAATAGCCAATCATAACACCAAAACTTCTAAAGTTGTTCAGTGTATATTGTGTAAAGCACTTTATTGTCCCCCAGGGTGTGCATTCTCTGCTCTGCTGACTATTTCAATATGCTCCAGGGATGTTCTGCAAAACACACACACACAAAAACAAATCAATAAACCAGAGTTGAGTTATGCAGAGCTCAACACCATGACCTAATCAGTACTTTTTATTTGATCAATCTTCGTATTAAGTTGGCCAAACTTTGTTTAACTGTGAACACACAGCACAGTGCCACAGTGACTACTCACCTGCTCATCAGCAGTCTTTTATGTTTGTAACCTCTGACCTTCCCCCTGCCCCTTAAAAACCTGGAAAACTTTCGACCTGTCAGGAAGAAAACACACAGCAATGGAAAGCTACTAGCCCCAACAGCCTGTGGGTAAGTGGATTATCTTTTGCTAGTAAACAGGTTGAACTTCCATTTTCTGAATGAACTTAACAGCAGGGGAAGGCACAGACATTTTGCAAAGGTGTAGTTCAATTCAAAAATGCCAATAAATACTAAGTGAATCTTTCTGACCACTGCTAACTTTCAAGCAACAAAGCCTAATTCCTTATGTTTTAATAGTTGTATGGTGGCTACAGAATGCAGACTTGACCTGACCTTGCATGAAGGGCACATAACAGCTCAGCAAACCAGTAGAAGGACTGAGCTCCCTGTGACCCAACAAAATACAACCTCTGTAACCTGAAGCCAGTCCAACCATCACTGGATGTACAGCAGGGAGAAACAGAGGAAGAAAAAGAGGAAACATCAAATACCTGCTCACAATATTCATTATTTTTCAGTATATGACATTTTTCCATAACTCACAGCAGAGCATGCAGCACATAGGCAAACGTGTGACGCCTATCCCACCAGCAACACACAGGCTGACATCGTATCAAACACTTCTCTGATGGATCTCCAATGACCATCCACGTAGTAAAGCCTGAACACGTAATGTAGACAAAAACAGAAGCAGATTAAGAACTGGACACAAATATGCACACATATATTTATACTATCCCCACAGGGTCAAAAACACATAAGTAGATAAACATCCTGCATTTGAGATTCCAGAGTCTGTGTGTGTGTGTGTGTGTGTGTGTGTGTGTGTGTGTGTGTGCGCGTAAGCAGACAGACAGGCCGTGATCCTCCCAGACACACACACACATCCTCTCTACAACAGCTGATCAAACACTTGTGTCACAAAACTCATACACTAAACACATAGATGCAAAATCATCAAGCACAGTCAAACCTGAACATCTCTCTGCATTAAGGAAGTATACCCAAATACACAGCGTTGTACAAGAAACTGAGCCCAGAAAATGGTTGGTTAATGCTACAGCAGGCTTTACACGCCCCAACACCCACCACATGAGCCATGTGGGACTTGGCTCAGCATTACTGTCACATAATCACAAACTCTGTGCTCAGTAAAACTTCTGAAAAAGCTTTATTCATGGTTGAAAAACACCGTTAAAAAGTAAATATCGGTTTATTGCGACATTTTATGCTAAACATGTAATGCCTTAAATATTATGCTTCGCTACTTTTATTGATTATCTGGTAAATGTTTATTACCGTACAGTATTTGTCAGCAATTATAACTTCTCCGTGAGGATTCATTTAATATTACTACGTTTTACAATATTGTAATTCATTGTCTGTTTGTACAGCAGTTTCCACTTATGGGGTGTCTACAGGAGGTGTTGTTACAGTTACTGACAAATACATCAATAACATTACAGTATATCTGTTTACAACTACATTATAGTGTGTTATAAACCATTTATTAACCTTTTAATACTGTATGCTGCTTAATGCTAACTTGGGGGACTTAAAGTGTTACTAGTTTAAAACTGTATAAAACTGTAAAAAAAAAAAAAAAAAAACTATAAAAACTGTATAAAAACTTATTTTGAAAGAAATGGATATGGGATTAACATTTGTATCGTTTTATCAGACTATACTAAACAAAATATGCATGTACACTCATTGCAGCACACCAGTAAGTAGAAATTAACATCAACCAACTGATCCTAACTATTCGACTGCAGGCACACAGCCCACTTAGGGCTAAGGGGTTGCAGATTTTATGTTTTGTTTAGCTCTGGTTTACTGTCACAAAACAAACTTCTCTTGTCCTCCAATCCCACATCCTCTCTATCTCCGCCCATCTTCATTCTGCTAAACACAGAGCAGGAAGAGACAACAGAGGTCGAGGTCAAAACCTCTGACCTCTGGTGATTCTGAGCTTTCATGAGAAATCATGTCAGCCACATCACTCACACAGTCACAGACACAGACACAGACAGAAATGTACTTGGGTATCTCCGCTGTTGCACCATGGGAAGGATCTCCAGGTCAATCTTGGTTATAGAAGTAACAGCCGTGTGGAACCGCCTCTGAGGAAAGGAGAAGAGGACAGGAGAGACTTTGCAATTACAGAGTACTGTAAATGTTCTCGCCTAACTCCAAAGCACAGAGTGTCATAAATAATGCAAGCATACTTCTATCTTTAAATACCACCATCATACATACTGTAGTTCCAAGTCAGTATTACTTTTCCAGTGTTTCCTTACAACATGTCGTCATGGCAGATTTAGAGGCCAACACAACAAATCGACTTCCTTCTTGTGTTCTGAAGCATGTGTTTGTGAATATGTATAGCTAGTGGAAATGAGTGGACATGTTCTTCATTTGTCACACCTCCAAGGGCCACAACTTCCTCTAGAAGTGAGTCCCTTTTTGGAGTCTGCTGCATACCAATACTGAACTGAAGCAGTCAAATCAAAAGCCCAAAAACAAAGGTTACTTTTTGGCTGCAGAATGACATCATTGACTTTTCCTGTCCTTCTGATATACATGCATGTATGTGCATGTGAGGTGTGTGCTTGTGTTCATTACTGATGTAACGATTCCAGGTTTTCCAGCTCTTTAGTTTAACTTTAAATGTGAATAAACTGTGTGTTCTGTGCATGTGAATACTCACTGCAAATACAGTTTTCCACAATAAAATTGTAGGAACGATGCTAGCCTCAAGGTAAAGAAGTAATCACACACACACACACACTCATGCACAAAAATGTGGTTACTCGGAAATGCATCCTCCCCAGAGAGGAGAAAGACTGAAGAGGACAAAACAGAATGACTTCCATCCTGTCGACTCTGATAGGGAACACTGAATGTGTGTGTCTGTCTGTCCTTTTATCTGTGTGTTTCTGCACATGTAAGTTCCCCTGTCTGTGTCTATGTGTGTGTGTGTGTGTGTGTGTGTGTGTGTGGCTGTGTTTGTGTGAACCCACCAGTCCAGTCTCCCACGACTCGGAGATGGATGCCAAAAGTTTCCTTGTTCTCTGTGGGACACTGCGAGGAGTTAGAGAGCAGACGGTGAGTCACAGCGAAACACACATATACATATGCTACTAATGCAAGACACACAGACAAGCACATAAACACACAATCCAGAGCACATTTACAGTAGATAGCTACAGCTCTTTTCATTACATTTGACAAAACACACACACACACACACACACATACAAACAGCCTTCCTGTTGGCAGACAGCGTTACTAGCCTCAGGGGTCTGTCTGCTCTCTGTCAGTGTGATTCTCTGCCCTCCTCCTCAAAGCTCCATAACACACCAGGCGCAGGCATGCACACAGTATATGTGTGTGCCTCTTTGTGAGCGAGTGAGAAAGTCCATCCCTGTATGCTGTCTAAGCAGAAAGTTGTTTCTTTATCTTCTGTTTTTGTCTCATACAATCTGGACTAAATCTGAAAACATCAATAAACAATGTGAAACTGGATATAACTGGACGACCCAGCTGTCAATCAAGTGCCACCCAACATTAGAGGGGGCAGGTTGTTGAGACAGACAAAGAACTGCATGTTCTTTGCCAGAGGGAAGAAAGTTTAAGAAACTGTAAAAGCATATGTGTGTGTGAATAGATGTGTGTGTGTGTGTGTGTTTGTATTGTGTCATGACGAAGGAATGTGTAGCAGTGAGTTGGAGAGTTACATTAAGTCTTACCGTCGTTAGTGTGAAGGGATGGTTCTCAAATGAAGATACACCTGGACAGTTAAGAAGGATATACTGAGAAAAAGAAAAGAAGTGAAGATGGAGAGACAGCAGGATTACAGTGAAAGGGGGAGGAGAGGAAGGGAAACAAAGGAAGAAATAGTAAATTACATAATAAACCCAACTGAATGTAACAGAAACAAAATGTTTGAAGATGTACATGTCATGTCTTCTCACCTGTCCAGGACGAGCTTTGAAGTTCTTCTTTAGCATGCGCAACTCAATAACATCGCAGGGATGCCTGATGACTGTCACTATGGTAATGGGGTGACTGCTCCTGATGTAGCGGTAGAAACGCTCCGCACAGTAGAGACAGAGAGGACCGGAGACCCAAAGCCACGTCTTCTAAAGACGCACGGAGACACAATGCAGCACAAATTACACCAAAACTTTAAGTTTATTCACATGGAAGTGTACGTACTTTATTGTGTTACGCTTTGAAAACAGATACAAAGAGACAGCATTATTTTAATTAGCTAAATAACTGCACAACAACATGACTGCCTGCTGCGGTAGCGGCAGCCATTTTGTGGCCTGGCTTATTTTTGCGCTTGTAGCCTCTTAGTCCCAGTGAACATATCTTAGCTGGGAGAAACAACTAGAAGGTTGACTTAAAAGCTTTTTTCCCACTAGGCTGCTCAGGATATGGGGAGAATGCAGCATTAGCCCTGATACAGGAAGCATTGGGATCTCAGGCCGTATCAGTTGCTGTCTATCAAGGCTTCCTAATTCTCCCATTACAATAACACAAGTGTGCTCTAAATCAAACCTGAGCAAAGAGATACATTCATGAGAATAAATGCTAAATCTACCTCTCTACCACAGCGTGTGGTGTTTGTTTCTTTCTGCTGGCAGTTACCTGTTGGTAGACTAATTGCTCAGCTCCAGTAAAGTTCAGAAGCACAATCGGGTATATAAGTGGGATTTATGAACCAGCTTGTTGTTTAACAACCATGTGCAAACATGATAATCATTAATGCCAGCAGGGAAGAACACACACAAACACAGGCTTATGTGTAGCATGTCTGCTCCTCCCTCAACAGCACTACACCTCTAATAAACTCCCCCCGACACTTCCTCAACACTCAGCACACGTGTGCAACACTTACACAATTCCACTATGTTATTGTGACAATACTTCTGTCAACAAAACACACACACTAATAAATTTTAATGCCAGGATACACGTTATAGACGCCCACACACACACACACACACAGCACACCTGGGGTAGTGGCTGAAAGTGAGCCTCCTCCCTGCATCTCTCTCTTCATCTTCACCCTGGTCCAGCTCCTCACTCCTGCTGCTCTGCTTGCCTGATTGGCTTGAGGCAGCCAGGAGGGTGGGCCTCATGTTGGTCTGATACTTGAGTAGCTCCACTGGTGGAAAAGACAAGAATCAAGGTGATGTTAGTTTGGCTATGTTATAGTAATTTTTAATTGATCATATGGTCACTGAAAAGCGTTAATTCATAAAGACACATTCAAATTTATATGAATGAATAAATTCATTATCATTATTATTTATAATCCCTTTTAACAGTTGGACCCTCCTAATCATAAAAAAAAGAAAAACTAACATGAATGACTAAATGCATATCAAAGCTAACAGAGTTAGTTAACAAAAGCTTAACCACACTAATCACAACACAGAAAACACTGCTGCAACAGGACAAGCATGTACAAGCAAACCCTGGTACTATGGCTGACTGTCGCTTAAGGTGAGTAAAGAAACATCCCATTAATTCTGATTTCACATGGAAAACTTTTCACTTTGTCCGAACAAGAAATTAAATAACGTTTTGTACTCATGGTATCGACAAGTTCAACAGTTTAAGAAGTTTGTTGTTGAATGAAAGTTAGAGATGTCTCAGCTGTCAGGAGTCTCAGAGATTTGCCTTTCCTCATTAATACCTGAAACGAAAACTCTTATCTCAGTCCTCTGAAGGTGTAGTGGTTAGGATGGGGAAACAAACCACCAACAGTGTTGACAACTAGTGACTCCTGCAGACATAAACCCGCATACACACCCACACAATACTGGTATTTCAACAGTGGGCTATGCCCAGAGACCTACCCAACCATGTGTGCACCATAAGGATGATGTAGAAGACAATGAAGAGGTTGTGTGTGTACCAGAAGATCTCATAGTTGGACACCCTAGAATAACACAAAATGACAAATATCTATTATTATTTCAAAGAGTCTAACAATATATATCATTGCGTGGAACCTAATTTGGGATGTGGAAAGTACAACACTGGCCTAAGTCAGATCAAGGATGTTTTAAAAGAGAGGTATTGACCAAAAAAACTGATGTAAATGAGGAATAAACCCAGTAACATGAAACAAGGAACAGAGAATGAGAGAACCAAATGAGCAGAGGCAACAAAAGAAGAAAGCGAGATCAGAGTTTGTTCAGGAGCAGACGCATTGTGACCTCCCAGCTCAGAGCCTGAGTAAGCAGGGACACCAGAGGTCATATTAAAGGGTCATTACACACAACGACCCCTCATAAAGACTGCAAACAATGACCATCATCAAATCCTTGTATTCTTTCCTCTCTGACTACAACTTCTTTCATGTTTGTTTTCTTTATGTATCGAAGCCGCACAGCTTACACCACAAGGACTGAGCAGCATCATTCATATCTTAGTTAATGAGAGCAATATTATAGACTGTTGTTATACAAAAATTTCAAAGTAATATTTAACTGGAAAATCATTTTTCTGAACCTACAGTTGCATTACTAAATGTAAAACACTGTACAACTCTATTTCCAATGAAATGGACTGTCCCTCTTTCTCAACAATGTGCACAAAATTAACTGTTATTTTTCTGATAATATCAAAGAGCTTGATTATATATTATAGGTCTATAACCGTATAAAAGAAATACTGGATGAAAACAAACAGCAAACCTGATACCCATTGACGTTGTTTAAAACTCACCTGGTTAAAGGTGGTTTTTGCTTTTGTTCAAAGAATTAACTGGTCAACAGGGTAATGTACTTATTTTATAACTGTAGAACTCTTGGCTCACAGATTAATTGACTTAACCATACTGACATCAAAGCCAGTGACCTGTGGTTTTGCTGTTTTCTCGCTTATACCGACAAACTGACTGAGTTGATCATCATGAACCCAATCTAAACCTTTCTTCCTTCATGTACATAGTAATTCCACAAGTATGTAATAGTGATGATGCTAAAGGGTAAAATGCGTTGATGCAAAGTATTATAATGTTATTAGCCCAGTAATATTAATGTGTGTTAATGTCACCACACATCATTGTGACTCATTATGTCAGTATTCTCTGGCGTGTTGCAGCCATCATCCCAGCCACTTACCCCAAACTCTTATCTAAAGCCTTAAGTGGTCTGGTGCCTCTATCCTGTTCAATTACTGAAGAAAGCAAGGAGAGCACACACACATTTCAAGTAACACACACCTGCACAAGTTAACATTACGCAGAGTGGGTGACCCACTGTGACCTGAGTAATGACAGAGCTGAGAGGGAACACCTCTAGTGGAGATTTGTTTGC
Source organism: Lates japonicus (assembly GCA_033238685.1). Lineage (NCBI taxonomy): Eukaryota > Metazoa > Chordata > Actinopteri > Centropomidae > Lates > Lates japonicus. Next base: position 4,459,284 of record BRZM01000029.1, on the reverse strand, counting down.
AACAGACCGCTGTTAGCAGGTCTCTTTAGGGTCTCCAACTTCCATTTCTTCATCTCATTAACACAGAAACACAGACGTGCAGAGAGAGACACGGGCGGCAGAGACATGTATTTAAGCACAAAAAGTAATGGCTATATTAAGACAACTGATGCTTCACGGTTTAATAATCCCTTTAGTCCAAGGCATCCAGTCAAGAGTTTTCCCACAGGCCTCTCTCTACAATGGTTGTCTATGGCAGAACATCAAGCACATGCAGTATTTGCCAGCCTGTATCATCCACCTCTCTTAATACATCTGTGACATGGCATGTAACAAACACACACAAACTATGAAGATTATGATGGAGGATGTTTAGTTGACCTACCGCACAGTAGGAGGAGTGGGAGGTGAACATCAGGAAGAGGATGAGAACCACCAACAGGACACCGGTGATTCCTGGAACTGAGGACAATCGCAATTAGAGATAGAGACATGTACATGTAGTCATCTTCAATGGGATATTTATGCTCACAGGTCACATGACTTCATTTTTTAAAAAGCTGAATAAGCAAACAATCCTCTTTTTTCTCATACTTATAATATTTTACCAATGCAAACAGAAGGAATAGGAAGCATAGGAAAGAAGATATTTAGAGAGGAAGAGAGGACTATTACATTGATCTATAAGGTACTGCATAAGAAAGAGTGGTCCTTCCTTCTTACTTGTGGTCAAAATGATCAGCTTGGGGTCCTGGGAAAGAAAAGCAATATAACAAAGTGTTACATTTAGCATGTTATCTTCTACAACTATTTTGTGAGGACTAATTTGAGCTTTAGGATGTCACAGGCAGCCAGCTATTTACTATGGAAAGAAAACAGTCTGCAGGTTTTATTCTAACACATCACATTAGCAGGTGAGTGCTTAAGAGTTAGGACATTTTGGAAGATGTATATGTGTTTGTCTCACCTCTCCTCTGTAGCGAGCCAAATTGAGAGCAGAAATTCATCCGAGTAGCTCACACACTGGAAGTTCACTTACATTCACCAAGTGGGCAGACACATGCACGACTAGAGGAGACAGGGTTACACAAAACTGATTTAAAACACATTTGTGCACAGACACCGGCAGAGACGCAGAACATCTCCTCTGCTTCAAACAGGAATACACTTAATTATAAAGGTCAAAATGAACTGTGAGTGGACACTCGTACAAACATCTCTTTGTCTATTCAGCAGAAAGTCAGCAAAACATCCTCCTGACTCACTGACATGCACGCACATACACACAAACCCACAAACACACACGCACACACACTCACACACATCCCTGACATCATAGGCTAACCATGCAGCCGTTCGACAGCTGATGGAATTAGAGGGCGTAATCATGAGACACAAGGGTCCTTTTTTTCTCACTCACATCCTTTCTCACTCCCACTGTTTCCATCCCTCTCCCCCACCCTCTTTCTCTCTTCTCTAAGTCTATGTCTCTCTCCCATCCTCGCAGTCTCTCTGTCTTCATTGTCATTTGTTGTCCAGAACTCAGCACTTGCTATTAGAAAATGAGAACGACGCCTTAAGGGAAAAGACGTCTGCGTGAATGTGTTGGTGTGTGTGTGCGTGTGTGAGTGTGTGTTGGGGCGGGGGGGGGGGGGTTGATGAGTTGAGAAGTGAATGGTAATGGTGAAAGAAGGCTTAAGCTTTACAGATGATGTAACAGTGAAGAACAGATGCCAGCTCTTGTTGTTCTTTTATTTCTATTGTTCTACTGGCTCTGTGGATGGTAGTGTTGGTCGGTCCATCCAGACTGACATATCACAACAACTATTGGGTGGGTAGCCATGAATGTTTCTACTGACAGTCATGGTCTCCAGACAATGCTACAGCACAAGCTTGAAATTTTTATTTATTTTTTGCTAAAGTGAAATGTCTCTGTTGCCATGAAATTTCCATATATCCATGCTGTCCAGAAGATGAATCCTACACACTTTGTGTGGATTGGCCAATAATTTTCTTCTCACACCATCACCAGGTCAGTTTCAGGTATGTGAGCAGATACCTGCAAAACTAATTCTGATCAGCCTCAGCTATAAAATAAGATGTTCAACATGGTAAACATTATAACTGTTAAACATCAGTATGTTAGCACTGTAAGCAAGTTAGCATGCTGATATTAGCATTTATCTTACCGCTAAATAGAGCCACACTAAAAAGCAGCTAGCATGGCTGTAACATGCTAGTCTTAGTCTTGTTCATGTGTACCTGGCTTTACAAATCTAGTTTACTGTGCTTGGTTTTTGTTTGTTGAAGGGGACATTCCACTGATATCAAATATCAAATTCAATTTACTAATCAGAGCAAATACTAGTGAACCTATGAAAAGTAATTTAAAAAAACAAAGTCTGTGTTACAAACTGGGCAGATGGAGTTTAAAGACAGGAGCCTAAAAGTCAGGACATGTGCTCAGATTTTGACCATTTAAAAAAATCTTTGTCTGATGAATATCTCATTTTGGGATATTTTGTTCCTCTACATGCTATGTGGTGGAGCAGAAATGTTTTAAGATAATTAACATTTTAATTCAGCGGTCCTTGGCCAAATTCAGAGACTTTTGAGTATGCAAAAATGTTATCATGATGGGTACAAAGCAGACTCTTTTTCATACAGGCCACACTGTGTATTATATCCCAAATCCCATCAGCCACCATCACATGTTACTCGTCAATAGATTTTTTGACCAGAGCAGGACCTCTATACAATGTTTGGATCACTGCAGAGGAAAAGCACAGAGCATGTTGTTATATGTAGGTGGCTAGTGCTTACTTCACTTGCAGTTATTTTTTTGTGGGACTCATGTTACTGTATAAACACAGATATGAGCCACACCTCTCAGAAAAAAACGCCCAACACTGATGAATAAAAGGAAGAAGCTTATAAACCGGAGAACCCAGCGGACACACAGCTGCGAGGAGCTCCCATGATGTCATGAGAGGAGACTCTAAAGAACAACAAGAGCACACACATACAGCTTGACAGCAAAAACACACATGACCAGCTAGAAGGACATCACAGCTGGTACCCCAGGAATGCTGAGCCAGCCTGGGTCCATTTATCCACACTTTACACACACACACACACACACACTTTACACACAGTGATACATGAAGACATGTGTAGTGCAGTAATTAGTGACAGTTTTTACCAGAGAAGATGCAGATGGCCACTCCACAGGCCACATGAAAGGTCTTACTCTTGTCCAAAAGTCTGCGTGTCTTTCTGTTCGATACCTGCATGTGTGTATGGTGAAACAAACAATGGTTCTTTTCGTTATTTTAAAGCCATAGCTTCATGGGAACCATACCATGGCTTATTTTATTCCCTCCCCTTTTCCCATCCCCCAGTTTCTTTTCTTACCGTGTGTGTTCCTCGGAAAAAGGTGAGCAGGGAGCGACACATGGGCAACAGCACCAAGCTGCAGTTCAGGTTCAGCACAGAAGCAGATGCCCTGCTGATGCACAGACTGAGCTAGGAAAGACACAAACACACATACATATATTGTTAAGCAGGTTGCTGCAATGGGGCCTGATTCAGTGGATGTAAAGTGATATGGGTCGGGTCGATTAAGACACACACTTCTGAGCTGTTCCTGTTCAGATTTGGACTATTCAGTGTGTGCACTAAAGGCTTGAGGCATGACTTCCCTGCCACACAGCGTTATTTAAAACCATCTTTGTCCTTCTCAGTATGGAGAGCCACAAACCGCTCTCCTTTAGGCATCTATCTGCTGAGGCTTTAAATAGATGTTTCGTTTTGTCAGGGTGATGACACATAGACTTCACTGGTCAATAACAGTTTAAAGTAAAATATCCTTAAAACTTAAATGACTGACGTTAATCTATTTAAAAGATAATCAATAAGAACTATTTAATGCAATCAGACTGTGTGCAAAGACAGTACAGGATGTAATTTAAAATAGTTTCTGGACTTCTGGATGGAAAGTGTAATACTGAATCCATAAATATGTGTATTATGTCTGTGGGTTCAGATTTGACTGCATTATGACTCTCCTCACAGATTATCTTTGCCTTACATCTGTCCCTCCACAGCCCTGCTAGCCCTCTGCCTTGTAGTTTGAATCAGCTAACTCCTGTGGATTCTACTCTCTGATGGTAACGTGTACAGTCAAAGACATATTCAGTTTCTTTTACAATTTGTCGTCAGACCCTTGCAGGCTAGGTTCAGGTAGTGAAAGTAAAGCACGCTGATAACATTACCACTACATCTCAGAACATCCTGTCTGACTGAAACAGCACCTAAGACCAAGATGAAAAGTGGGCAGTTTACCTGAAGTGACACGGGTGGGTTGTCAGCCGTGTAATCTGGCTTTACAAATCTCAAGCTACAGCTAAATAATCCGAAGAAGCTGTTTTCATGCGGAAACACTGGATGTACTTCAGCGTCTGCTAAACTCAGCACATTTAAGCACTTTTCTTGGCAGCCTCTGGGTGCACCGCTGGTGCCGTCTCTTCTGATTATCCCTAAGAAACTGAAACAACTAGTGTGAGATGGCAGTGTGTAAGTGTGTAGATCAGAGGAATAAGGGAGGCGAGACAGACAGCTCATGTGTGAAACTGTAGTCCAACCTTTTAAGGGATACTCCCCCAAATTCAGTTGATTCAAACAGTGGTAAGGTTTAAAAGTGACTGTAACATAATCTGGGAAGTTAACTGTAAAAATACGATTAATCATACGCGCTGCCACCGATGACCACGCAACTGGACAAGCACCAGACTAGACAAGCAAAATGACAATCCACCTCCAGTCCATAAGGACATGGGGAAAAGAGTAGAGCATGCAAACAGGTCAAAGTTTGAATCTACATATAGCAAGTCAAGGCTAACACCAGTGCACTTAAAAAGTCTGATACCTTTACCCTTTAAAAACGTCCCACACACATTCACTCAACACAGCTTCCCAAAGAAAAGCAGCTGACAGCAAAACCACAAGCAGGAGATCTGATATCCTGCTTTCTGTACATCCCCGACAACCCCGAACAACCAAAGCATACACACACACAGAAACACACAAACTCACACTGAACCACACAGGTGAATGAGATAAGATGCTTTTTGAAGTTAAATCTAAATCCCCGTCAGCAGCATAAAAGCTTTGAAATACATCCATCTTGCAGCGCACACACAGACACACATGCAGATATACACACTTACCTACACACACACATAAACTTAAGCCCTCTGGCAAGGCATTCAGTTAAAGCCAGAGGCGTGCCCACACTTGCCCCTCTCCCCCCTTTGCCTCCCACTGTACAGGCAGCGCATGAATAGCTCACACATGCTGCTTGCTGCATCTTGCATTGCCACATCTTATTTCAGGTTGCACATATTTCTTCCTCTATTTAATTTTCACACTGTATTCTTTATTGTTTTAAAGCTGCTACTTATTTAAGAAGGAAGTGACTGTATCCTTGCTTCAATAAAACTGGCATCTAATTTTAGCTCCAACAAGTTCCAACTGATAACTGACGCAACTGGAACAAACTACATGTTTGAGCAATAGGCTTGTTCAGCTGAAGTGACTGACAGCAAGCAATATAATGCAAACAAAGGTCACTGACAGAACAGAGCACCCGGCTGGTGGACAGCAACGCAAAGAAGCAAAGCTGTCCGAGTTTTAAAAGTCTTGAAAAGTCGCTGGACAGTAATGTCAATGGTATTTGTATGATTTTCTCCAAGGACAGGGGACGTTTTCTCTGCAAACACACACACACACACCGACATGAACTTGTGACAACAATTACACCAATGCTCACATGAGTTAGCAAGCAAATTCCTGATTCACTGTGTGTGTGTGTGTGTGTGTGTGTGTGTGTGTGTGTGTGTGTGTGTGTGTGTGTGTGTGTGTGTGTGTGCGTGCGCGCCCAGGCTCATGTCACTATTGGCCAGCCCCGGAGTTGGCACAGACTGGCCAGCTGGTGAAAACACACACACACGGGGCTAACTGCTGTCACAGAGTTTATAGTCATAACTCAGACTCATTAAACCTAAATGCGACAGATGACCATCCATCACAAAACTTGTTTCAGAGATATTAATAGAAATCTTTGAAGCCACTGAATACAGCAGCAGGTTTTGTCAACATTTTCAGGCTGTGCTGACAAAAACCTACAGCCTCATTGTTGTCATCTGGGCAGCCACCAAAAAAAAGACCCATGGATGGAGGATCAGATTGCATACTGAAAAAATGTGTATGTTTCTCTGATATTAATGATCTGAACTACTATTTTTAACATTTTTTGTCAGCAATTATATTCTAGATTAATCAATGCGCACACAATCAAAATCTACAAGCCTGGATAAACTGATGATTCAGTGAAAATCTTACAGGTTTTGTACACTCACAAAGGAGGTTTCAGTTATCTCTTATCCAGTAATTAATTTCGTGAGTTTTTGAAGAGTTTCAGTATTGTGGCTGTGGTGGTGGTCTCTAATGTAACATGTGACAAGCAACAGATGTTACAAAAAGTCTGAACTGTGTCCTCTGGAACATCAATGCTCAGATTGGCACACATCAACCTCCATAGGAGTATCCATAACTTATAAATGTCTTTGGTCTTACGTGAGTTGCAGCTTGACTAACAGAAGATCTGATACATTTTGTTGGCCTCTGACCTGACAGATTTCGCCACATATGTATACCAGTCAACCTAAATCTCACTGTGTTGAATATATATATTTATAAATATTAAATACTAAAAATCACACAGTGTTTCATTTAAGTGTAGGTCCCTTGCAGCACTCTCAAGGACTGCTAGGCATCTTCTCATTGTACTTTTGGAAACTTTATCCTGAACAATTTCAGCCTCAGTTAAACCTCTTTTACTGTCACCATTCACTTGAAGTAAATCAATGTTATATTTTTAATCTCTCCTGAAGTAGAAGCTTCTCAAGCTCTCTCTGAGGCCTCAGTGTGACTTTAACAGAATTAGAGGGAATAAATAAAAACAAATAACTGGAACATTTTTTATCAGACCTTAAAATTTTCATAGATTCTTGTTGTTTTCATAAATTTTTGTTTTGTACAGCCTGCATGGAATCTGGTCTTTTATACGTTCTGAATGTGCACTTTTGTTTCTTTTATTTGTATATTATTTATAACTGGGTTGTATAATCTTTTTGTTTTCATTTATTACCATAGCATTCATTGCTATTTAAAGCTCCAACAAGTATTCTTTAAGCATTTCACATATATACAGTAAAGGAAAATTTTACAGATAAACAAACAATATTTATTTTTGGTGGTAGGGTGGACCTTTCATTTAACTTGGAATTGCAGATTACAACCTTCATTTTTGACTGGCAGTTCATTATGTAACAGTAACTTTAATATGCATGAGCTCTGCTGTAAATTAAGTATTAGATGATATAAGGACAATAATGAATGCAGTGTGGGCTGCATGTAAATGTGTCAGTTCCTACCCCAAGCATCTTGTAGAGGTAGTGGTACTGCTGTCCAGTGGAATAAAGCAGGAAGGTCTTTAGGAACAGCCAGGTGTTGGCTCCCAACCACAGCATCTACACACACACACACACACATCATTCATTAACAGCACAGGATGTACAGTAGGATATGGACTATGCAACAGCCTTGTGTTCACTATCACCACTGATCTTTAGACAAAATATCAATCCTTGGCATGTAATGGTTGTAGTAAACTGTATGGAGACAGGATATGAATTACAATGAACTCACAACTAAGCAGTAAAAAAAACTCACCAAGTCAATTCGTTTAGTGCCTGTGTTAGTGATTTTTTTCATCAGAACTTGGCAGAAAGTTGTCTTGACACACCACTGTACTGTAGCAGCTCATTAATGGGTAAACCAGACAAAGCGCTTATCAACAAACGGTTTGAAGACAGTTGAAGAGGTTTAAAAATCTTTGACAAAACGTTTTTTTCCCACCAGAACCAAATGCTTTCCTCCCTCGTTGGCGACCCAGCTCCGCAGCGACACAACCATGATGCCCCCCCTCACAGGCTACAGCAGCTGGCCAGACTTCTCTTCACCAAAGCCTCGGTGCGGCTGCGAGTTAAAGAGCCGTCCTCCCTGCAGCTCTGTCTCTATCCCGTCTGTCTGCCTGCTTGTGTGCAGCGTCCACAGACCGGCCGGCGTCTGCTCCGTCCTCCCTGCACTCCTCCGTCACGCCGCTTCTGTCTGCTCTGAGCGCATTTTGACTTTTCATCCCCCCCATCAAAAAAAAAAAAAAAACGTCTCAGCGGTGAGGAGCTCAACACCACCGCATCTCTCCCTGTCTCCTCATCTCATGTCAGTCTGCTTCACATCAGACCTGGACGTTCGCCCAAACATCCTGACTAAAAACTACACCGGGTCAAATTCTGATAACCAGCAGACAGGAGAACAATAAGCACCGCTCCTCGCTGCTGCTCTCTGCCACTAGAGGGAGCCATAGACTAATTTGTCCGCCTGAGGCGTGCTTATAAACATAAAGCCCTCACTTTTAACTTTTACATTTTTCCATTCTATGGATGATTGGTTAGAAAACAATGTACATTAATCTCTGTTATTGCTATTATTAATGGTTTTAGATGACCAGGTAGAATTTATAAATTGTCAGATTGATCATCTGATCTTCTGGAGAAAGAAGCTACTGCACATACTCCCAATAAGCACTTCAGAGTTTCAATGTCCCAGGTGCATCAAGTACTTCATGCCATCCTCTGGGTTGTCTGTGCCATCTTGTGTCTTTCAAAAGAAAAGCAGCTGAAGTTATTTGACAGGTTTCTCTCTGATCGTATACTCATATTGAAATAAAGGACATTACAAGCAAATGTGCATGCTGGAAAAAGTAAAGCTGTGTCTACATTAAACCGAGTCTGGATAAGTCAGGGTATCTGGTACACTCTGACTACCATATAACACCATGCAGGCACCTGTACCCACAACATACTTTTCATCTTGACTTTGTTTTTATTTGGGCTCAGCTACTCAGTTCCCACTACAGGAAATCTTGAAGCTACAGCGTTGATTTATATTTTACACAATTAAACAGTTAGTTTCGGTGCTTTTGGTCATATCATGTCATCTTTATCAGCAAATGAATGGAGCGTGGGAACAACTACTAAACAGACCTTTGGGATTTTACTGTTTTTGTGGCAACAGAAGGGGAAGGCCATTTTCTGTTTCATATGATGATGACCCCATGCGCAAAAACATAAAGAAATAGTTTTCTGCATTTGCTGTGAGAGAACATGATCGGCTTGAACAGACCTCTGACCTCAAAGCTGTCCAGTACCTTTGGGATGAAGTGGAGTGATGACTGTGGGCCAGATCTCATCACCTAACATCTGTGGTGAATACTCTTAAGGCTTCCATTCAGTCTTCCTTTACTGGAAGCCATCCTCCTAAATCTTGTGGAAAGTCCTCCCTGAGGAGCACAAGCTGTTCTTGGTCTTCTTTTATAGTGAGGAGCAGCGTGTGTTTCTTCACTGTCAGGTCTACCAGAGACCAGATAAGACCAGATAAGAAATAAGAATAGCTGCAAGTCATTTTCTTGTTTCTAACTCAGGGAGGTCTTGTGTTTCAGATATGTGCACCTGTATAGTACACAATCATAAAAATTAATCATTACAAGTCATAGCATTGGTTTTAGGAGGACCTCTGTATCCCACTTAATTCAACATCAACCTCCCTATTCCAGGTAAAGACAGCTGGTTTAATTGAAGTTTTTTGTCCAGATAGTGTGCGGGGGACGAGGCAGAGCTGTGGTCTGTGTCCTCCCCACATTCCTGAGAGCAGAGAGCCCCCTCCCTGCTTCACGCTCCAGCCCACCGCATGAAAGAGCTGTCCTCCACCCAACACAGCTGTTCACAAGAACAACAGGGGTCATACACAACTGAGGTCTGCATGTCTTATAGTGTGGGAAAATATGTCTGACTATGTATAGTAATATAGATTTAGGTCTGAACTGAAAGTGGACAAAGCTTTAATGAACTGACTCATAGATACCACCAGACCTTCTTCTGTAATTTTCGTAACTGAAGCACTCTATTGTCTGCTCTGAGGTTTAGGTGACTGACTTACATTATATCCCAACAATGTTTTGCGAACAAGCACTGATGAATCTGGGAAGCAGATGTGTATGGAAGGCCAGTCCTGCCAGGAGAAGAAGAAAAAAGGAGAGTTATGCATGATAAAAAGAAATATCCACAGTGAGTCACAATTATGAGATACTCAGCCATGATTTTGACTTTCTATGTCTACATTTTGACTTACTACATTTTAACTATGCCCAGCTATATTTTGGCACCAAGTAACAGGTTAACTTCATTATACTGTTGAGGAAATGACAATATACAGATGGGTCACTCATTAGATGAAGTATCATATTGAGCCTTCAGAAAAGCTCTGATGCATCAACTCTATAAATACATGAAGCTCTATTGATTGGATGGACATCATTCTTAAAATATTCCCTTATTTGGTGTGTTCATGGCGGTTATTGAGAGCACTGTCTAACACGTGGCTCCATACATTCAGTTAGATTGAGATCTGCTGACTGCCAACAGTTGACATGCAGCATTTACATCCTCATCAAAACATCCAGTGAGCCTCCATGCCCCTTTTGTTTTTCCACATACTTATCAAGGTTTTTTCTATATTTTGTCTGTAAGTAGTACTTGATTCTATGTCACCCTCCCTTCTGCACTGAACTGTGTCTCCAGTTTGAACATACTTTTTGGAAAAACTTGGATTCTTGGCCATATAGTCTCTAGTTTACTAGTATTGAGTCAGCACTGGAACAGCCAAGGTGCACAAGGTAGTTATTAGTTCACTGGCCAGTCATAGCCAATAATGACTAGCTCTCCCTTTGTATTTCTCACCACCTTTTCACTCACTGCCTCCTCCATTGCCAAATACTGACTGTCACCTACCCTCCTCCCTCTCCCTCTCCCTCTCCCTCTCTCTCTCACTCTGCCCCCACTGTGCACTACTTAAACAAATTGCTCTCTATCTCTATCTCTGCGAGCGTGCTCTGCAGAGTCAGTCGTGTCAGTGTGTGGAAGCCTCTGGGACATACTGCTTTACAATGAGAAAGGAGAGCAGGTTGATTCGGTTGATCTGGAGGATTGTGGTCGTGGTCGCTTTGTTCTTCCTGGGATTCATCATAGGTAAGCCACAACAACAAAACAGAAACGTACAGTGGACAGAAATAAAGTGTCAACAATCAACAAGCGATATCTACTGTATGTTCTGCATGTTTGCTTTGAATTAAAAGTCCATTATTTAACAGTATTGGAAATAATTGGATTGTTAACCATGACAAGTGTATAGAGTTAACTTCTTAAAATTAATTGAATAAATTATTACATCTATGCAGTGCTGTTTGAGCTGAATCTTGAAGGTGTGTTGTTGTTGTGTGTGAGCTTTTGTGTGTCACCACTCTGACACATTTCACATGTTTGTGTTCACAGCAGGTTCAGCAGGTTAACACTTGCTATCCATAACCACAACCCCTTTAAAAATACAATTACTAAAATGATGGAAAGCTTTGACTTAGACTGAATGTTTGCAATTGTAACAGATTATTGGAAAATTGACATTTTGACTGACTCGCTGTTTGTATGGTGTGTGCTGTAGGTTGGTTTGCAAAGCCCACACATCCAAACACTGCAAACAACATAGTCTCCAGCAAGTATCTGAGGGAGTTTCTGGATGAAATGCAGCCAGACCAGATCAGAGAGCACCTAAGGTAAAACTCACTACCGACACACTAACTCTGCCCTGTCCATTAGTGCGAGTAATCCAAAGATAATGGCAATATACAGTGGTCCTCTTTCAAAGAGATTTCAGGGAAGAAAAACAGCTTAAAAGCTCATGGGAGATCCTTGTATTCCTATAAATGAAGAAAGTTCAAGGAGACAGCTTTATTAATGTCCACTTTTGCCCAGACTAATAACTTGATAACTATTAATGATGGTTTCCATGAAATGTGGTACAGACGATGGATTCTTAAGTCTGTGGTGACCCCCTGATTTTTCAGACAACTCCACCAACAGATGAAAACTTTCCCTTGCACAGCTAAATTCTTGCCACAATTTCTCGAAAACCATCAACATGAACCATGATTAACTTTAGCCTCTTAAACCCCACCATAACACTGAGTGAGTTATTACAACCATGCTATGCAGCCAAACATTGCTGAAACCCATAGAACTTCATTTTGATGCTGCTGTCAGATGCTCTAGACATGAATCATGCTGTATTCAAGTGAAGTCAGACATGTTCACATCCTTTTAACAGGAAATTCACACGACTCCCGCACCTGGCTGGTACTAGACAGAACCTGAAATCGCAGAGCAGATCATGAAAGAGATAGCGGGTTCGGCTTGGACTCAGTGGAGATGGTGCCCTCGGTGTCTGCTACTATCCCAACAAATCACAGCCGAATTACATCTCGATGGTTGATCAACAGCAATGATACAATATATGTGCAAAAGACAAGACGCAAGATGAGTTTGTGCAAAAGAGCAAACATATAATTTCAACCACTCTACAAACACAAGTCCTGCAAAACCTCTTTACTCTGGGGCAGAATTGTCATTATTGTTTGCTCCCATCTATTATAGCATTAGGATAGCAGTCATACCCTGTGGAAGCCTGTTTAATGTCTTGCATTCACAGTGTAAAAGTAATTATAAAGTACTGTATGCTTTGGTTTACGATTACCCAAACGTTTGTGATTTCAACATATTTTGCCGCTAGAAGCACTCTGGCCACAGAATGCCAGTCACACACTTACCCCCAGTGACTGAAATTTCAAAAGGCTGATTTTCTCACACAAATGAACAATAACACAGAATTCAGTGCATGTATGGAGACCACACAGATACATTCAAAACACAGCCATATGCTTCTCAGGCCTCTCTCCGCCTTGGTTAGTCTTTGCCACAAAACTGCAAAACAGCTCATTCAAGTCCAAGGTTGCTTTTATGGCACTTTGCTGCTGGGTGGCGATATGCATGTCAGATCAGGGTTCTGGCCGCAGCCATGTACAGCATGCTGCTAGGATGCACAGTGGGTCCTTAAACTAATCAGGGTTTACATTTCCAACTAATTCAATGATAGTTCCAGCTGATAACCATTCAGTGAGCACACAGATCCACATGCTATTATCGGGTCAGACTACAAATGAATTACGAGAGTCCATCATTTTCAACTGCAGACCAGGATCAACTGGTATCTACCATACAGGATTCAACATTGTTATATGGAAACAAATAGTATATGAAACTTTCTGAGCATTTACAGTGTGATCCCTCATTTTACAGCGGTAGAATTTGGGTCTTTTCTTATGTAAAACTACTATTACTACCTTAAATTACTACATTTTAAATGAAAATACTGATTTTTGTTTTTTTCCTTGATCAACTGACCACTTAATCTTAGTTTGATTTGTAAAACCCATACCATTACAGAGCCCACATAATAATAATAAAATATAAAGTATTAAAAGTATCTGTAGAACAATAAATGACATATTTGAGAAGCAGGAACCATGAGATGGTAAAAACATTTATCAATAGTTTTTAGCTCTAGTTGTACATTGGGTAGTTTCATCTACTGATAAAACATCAAATTTTATAAGCCCTTCCTATGTCTTGTGCATGCCAAATGAATAAAGTAGACAAGTACAATATTTTAATCAAAAGAACAATAGATTTTAAAAAATAATTTGGGAAAGAGCTGTCATCAGATTTCATGTGGTGTTATCTCACCTCAATTGTCTCACTTTCTCAGGTTTCAACACATCTTTGCTTGAGCGGTTCCAGAGGGTTATGAAGATGTTTCTAACATTGTGCCTCCTTATAGTGCTTTCTCTCTGCCCAGGACAGGTACACACACACACACACACACAAAACCTTATCAGACAGTGATGGTTACAAAGTTTACACTGCAACAGCACTAAAAGGCTGCCTGAATTTTGAGACATTACCACCCTCATCTCCTGCCCTATGTGATAAAACAAGCATTGGATGTCTCCTCCTCTGTCTCTCTCTCCAGAGTTGGACATGAACTATGGTGGGTGGGAGGACTTCTTCCAGTTGGAGAGAGTGAGCGTAATGTAACTGGGAAGATTGTATTTGTCAGATATGGGAGAATATTCCAGAGGCAATAAGGTAGGAAAAGTCTTCACACTTAAACCCCAGTTAAATTGTTCTACCCAGTCACTGATAGCTCTAAATTTAGGTGAATCTTGATACCCTCTAGTTCATTTAGGATTTCAGTTGCTATCAAAAGTACTATGTGAGTAGCATTTGATTATTCATTCATCATTTCAAAATATTTTCACATTCTACTTGCTTTTCACTGTATTTGGTGATGAAAATCAAATCAATCATCACTAATTTGTGACAATTTTCTTTGCCTCACAAATAATGACAGCAGTAATAAATTTTGCACTCATCAACATGACTCCTGCTCTGTCATCCTCTCTCTGAGTGAAAAATGCCATATTGGCGAACAAGGGGATCATTATGTTCTCAGACCCAGCTGATTACTACAGGCTGCTGGAGTCAGGTGCATTGTATTCTGCATAATTTTAATCAGAATATTTTACTGTTTTGTGGATTATGAAACTATCAGTGTGTTGTGTAGCCATTTGTTGTTAATGTAGAGGCCATGTGCTTGTGTCTGTGTACAGCCTTACCCTGATGGCTGAATCTGCCGGTGGAGAATCCAGAGGAAATGTACTCAGCCTGAAGGCGGGCAGGAGACCCCTCACACCCAGGATACCGCTAGGGTGGGTATCATGTGTTTGTATATATATATATGTCAGAGCCTATAAGAAGTGGGCGATACTAGGTGTATATTTCTTTGGTATATAGGTTCACTGCCACAAAGGAGGTCTGGCCGACACTGTTTGGATAACGATGGGACATAATGTAAATCCTATTCTGGACACAGTGGACAGTTCCTGCTCCTCCTCCCTCATCTTCATCACCTTCTCTCTTTCTTTGTCTCTCCATGCCCTCATCACCCGTACAGATCTTCCCTTCTTAAAGCTGAGTTTTATTGATTCAGTCTTTTCAGACAAGTGTGTCCAAGTAGAAAGTAAACACAGGGTCAACTGATGTCTTGCACCAGCCTCCACTAGAATTATCTTGCAATGAAATTAAAAATAATAAGATTGACATCTTTTTAACATACGTCTCAACCCTTAATACAAACTTATTTGTTTGTTTGTATTATTTGGTTGATTAGTTAGTTAGTTATGGTTAGTTAGTTAGTTAGTTAGTGGTTGGTTGGTTGGTTGGTTGGTTCGTTGTGTGGTTACCGGGGACGGTGCACATTAACATGCCAGTGCAGTTACACTTTGACATAAATGTGAGGTTAGCTAAAAACTAATTTCCTCCGGCGAAGTTGTTGATGTGGTGTACAGGCTTCAAGCAGGTATTACAAAACAATGACCACAAAACGGCATAAATATGTACAAAGTACAGAAGTGAAAGAAAAGCATCACTTAACTTTCGTTTTAAGTTTATTAGTCTAACATTATAGAGATGGGATTAATGTTAGGTGGCTGTGAGCTAACATTAATTCACTCAAGTGATAAACTGTCAGCATGTATCACTGATGGGCCGGCAGCTGTTTAACGATGGAGCTGTTGTTCAGATGATTGGTACTAGACACAAACAGCCTGTTAGTAAAGGTTTCTACAGTGAACAGTGCTTTGCAGCACCAGTGGGCAGATGCTTAGTTCATTTCATAGTTTTAC